>JAAOAJ010000054.1:0-105937 GCA_013781345.1 Fusarium coicis | reverse complement strand
CCGGCTATGCAGATAAGGCTTTAATCCCTGTTTGTACTTATTCGCACAGCCGGTATGAGTGCCCTTGGCCGGGATGCTGTTGACTAAAGACTAGTCTTGTTGGTGCGGACGACATCTTGCAGATCAGGGGTGTTCGCAGTGTTGAGCTAACCTTTCTTGGCCGACGGATTGGAGGCACGTTCTTATACGCCTCCAAGGCCGGGATCATCAGACCAAACGCTAATAAAAGTAAATAGGAGGTTAGTTACCTGGTGCTTATGAGAAGGGCTCTAGCACAGTTTGTTTAAATTGTTAGAATGGCGTAAGCATTAGTAACAACTCGCTACCAGCTGTTCTAAATATGGAAACACTGTCAGAGGACGATTATATTAGAGTCAAATATAACACGTACACTTGCATGCACGCTTCGACTATTTCTGCAACCCAAAAATAAATATCTAAATTAAGTATTAGAACCAGACTATCTGCAGTGGACTAAGCTAAGAAGATATTTTTGCAGTATTTAACTAGTCACTTCCTCATCTTCAATATCTAAATTACAGCGAAAGTAAACCCACAACTTAATATTATTTCCTTTTCCCCGTCAACCATGACTAAAGCCCTCAAATTGGTCTACTTCATTGCGGCAACTCTGTCCTCCTCAGTACTTGCACACTCATGGGTGGAGCGACTGATGAAGATTCATCGAAACGGCACAATGGTCGGCAACCCCGGTTTTGTTCGTGGAGCCATATCGAGACTGGATCCTACATTCAATGACTCACAAATGCAGCACCTTCTTCCACCTAACGACCGGGCTCCCCCCAGGATTAGTACACTCGATAGAATGTGTAAGGAATCCCAATTAATAGGCTACTACAGCCCAGACTTACCTCAACTGGAGGCCCATGCTGGAGAGTATATTTCGGTTCAGTATCAAGAAAATGGACATATCACGTTGCCACAAAACACCCCAAATAAAGACAGCAGTGGAACCGTCTATATATATGGAACTTCTGAGCCATCTGACAATGATACTTTGTTATCAATCCATAAGGTATGGAACAAGGACAGGACAGGAGGCGATCGTCGGGGGTCTCTGCTTGCGATCTTCCCTTTTGATGACGGTCAATGTTATCAGGTCAATGACCAAGAAGTCTCGCTCAAAAGGCAAAGAGAATACGTAAAAGTGCCAATGAACCCTCAAGGGGCAGATCTGTGGTGTCAAAACAATATTAAACTTCCAATCGACGTCTCTGATAGTTTTACCTTATATTGGGTCTGGGATTGGCCTTCCAATAAGCATCGTGTAGAGGAAATTTACACCAGCTGCATGGACATCAAGATATTACCGGGTTCCCGAAACGAAGTTCTTGAATACGTTGACGGTCAAGATCTCAATACAGCAGCAATTAAAAAGCAATTGCTAGCTTGGCAATAGATCCGATGGTCATCATTAGGTCAGTCACAACTACCACCTGGAAGCTAGGCCTGCTTGCTGATCATTCACTGTAGGCCAGATGTAGACTAAGTGTATTTTAGTCGACCACTACCGATAAATTTAATCGTCTTTGGGATGGTAAAGCTTATGTATATGCTATACGTGCGATGATGTTAGCCGTACTGTGTTTCAGCTACTCTAACATAAGCCATCGTTATCTTTTGTCTACAAACAAAAGCTGACGCTTATTTTGGTTTATCATCGATCTGGGCTGAAATTAGAGGCTCCTCACTAGCTTCAGATTTAAAACATGCTTTCACACACGGTTCATCAGCCGTGGCTAATGTGGCTTTTACACTGCGTATGACTAGAATAGCTGAGAGTCTACAGTATCTGTTAAATAGGTGCTAGGATATCACGTGTAAGCAGGCATGCTTCGGATTTACGCGCCAAAATGGCGACGCCCTCGGGGGACGGTTTTTTAACACAACATGAATATACTGTACCGATTATACATCTACGAACCGAATACACGTAATGTCTGACAATCATCAGGGAACCTAAACATGCTTTAGATCTATCTCACTCTAAGATTCATCTCCCACTTAGGTAGCTGTTCGTCTCTAGCACACAGAGATCAAACTTCAAAAACATACAGTAACCACAGCATGATATTTAGGATAAAGGGCTAAATAAATTGCATTCCGTTACATACACACGTTGGTGTTATCCCCCCTCCCCTTTCAGAAAACTCCCCAGTATTCTCTACTACTCACCCGAATAGAGACCTGAGACATTCGATTACTAAATTGTGACCAACCGTTTTGCACGATAGATGGGGCATCAGAGCTACATGCCATTGTCAAGACACGGCCAGCTGCCTTGTATTCGAATATCTGAGACTGGGTTTGTGGGGGCATATGCAGACTTCTGGTCACATGTCTTGACTACAAACATCTGGCTCACAATTTATACCTACAGTACAGGAGAGATGCATGGACAACACCAGACCGCATCACATGTTAGACAACTCATTTTGCATCGTATCTGAGTGGGCGTGCGTATCTCAGGAACTGGTACAGTTAATAATACTACGATTCAATTATAGACATCAATATATTTTATACTAGCGTGTATATCACGAATATCGTTTTCCGGCTTTTAAGAATTCTATTTCGTCCTATATCTCGTTCCAAAAGGCCATTGACGTAATAGAAAGAAACCTCAGTTGACTACAACGACAACTTTGATAATTATCGTCCCCATTTAATCAATCTCCAGCTGCAGAAGCAAGACCAAACTTTTCCGTCCGCTCAATTTGTGCAATGGGCAAACACACCTTCGGCTTTCGCGCTGTCCAAATATATCTGAGGCACAATCAACATTGCTGTTCGACTTGCTGACCTGAAAGTTTACATGTTACAAAATGCGTGATTCTGTAGAACACAGAGCTCTTCTCTAGCGTCAGTTCCTGCTTCTCTTTCAGCGGTATCATGCTCAGCGTTTCAAACCTGCGGCTCAGGGTCAGGTTGAACCAGCGAGCAACGTCCTGTTCGTGTAAATCGCTGGTCCAAGGACAGACAAATGCTAAATGACCTTTTGCTCAACATCGTTGAAACCCACAGCCTTGATCAGTTGTTTTGTCTTTGCAGGTACAACTCCGGCACTACGATTGGACTTGTCCATACTGGAGAGGAAAAGCTCTGACCATCTCCGAAAAGATGAGTTTTCAGACTGGTCACTACCTTGCCACCTTGGGGTCCAATCAATCTCTACATGTTCGATGTAGCCATGGTCTGGAGCCAAATGCCTTCTCAAATGTTAGTCTGAGCCAAGCTTGTAGTGCCAGACTTACTCGAAGATATTGCCATAGATTTGTGGCCATGAATCCGTCTTTATGCTTCCGAGTAACATGCGTGCGCATACGGACCAAATCACAGTCCTTCAATAGCGAATCCGATATTGGTTGTTCTATATTAAATTGTTTCCAAATTACTCGTCTTGGAATCCTAGAACAAATTGATTAGCCATCCACCAATTGATACTTCTCGGGTCCTACAATGTGGGCTGAATCTGGCTCAAGTCTATAGCCATAATTTGAGCATCGAATAAGTAGCTTTCTCATGTGAGCTCATCTCGATCGTCCGGGACTTTCACTCGATGAACATACTCTTCAGCCAAACTAACGGGCCAGATGCCTGTTCCTGTGCCAGGATCCATGATTTTGGGTGAACATCGCGTAATAGGAGCACTAAAAGGCTAGTCTTATGCCATGAGAAAACATTTATGGAATATGTCAAGTCGTTGTAGCTCCTTCTCGGATTCGATATCACTAGACGATGAAGACACAAACGATGAGTCCGATTCGGGTAGCAGAAACGCGGGTGTAAGACGAACCTTGACATCACAAACTGTAAAAGACCGCCACCTCGCGATGAGATGGAATGTGGTAAGCGCCTCAAATTAGGAGGATTTGGCATTCTAATCGAACCCCGGGAAGTGGTTCTACAGTATCATGCCAATGCAGAGCTCATTACATAAGTATAGCAGTGCTGGCCCATCATCTGGCTACTGACTCTGGCGTCTGTTGTTGCACGATGCTTCATTTGTGCTTTTCGTTGTCTGTTGTCAGCATCACCGTATGGCTGAGTATATTAAAAACAAGAAATAAGCGTATTATTCTTGATGATCGGCATAGAGTGGAGTATAGGACGAATGCTGACTTATTTGCGGCCATAAACGGTCATTTTTTGATAATAGTAAGCCGACTTGGCCGGCACGACAGTATTGGCGCAGCCCAGACGCACTGGAGCTAGCCGCACTGGCCACACTAGGCATGGCATGGTTCGTGCCTAGAAACTTTTTGTAGAAAGCCAGGGTGGCCTCTGATTTCTGTCTCCACTGTACTGTATGCTACAGTTACGATGAAGAGGAAAGCACCCCATCCACATGACGAACTTCAGGCTCCTACTGCTCAGTCAAACATCCAGCACCCACAGGCTCGACTTAGACACTATGGATTCTCTCAAAGCAAAGAGTCCGTGTCGATCGGACAGGAAACCCTAGAAAAGGTCATTTCAATCAGGTTCAAAGGAAGCCGTTTCTCGTTTGACATCGCGCAGAGGACAAAGAATGGGGAGATGGGTTTAGTTATTGTCAGAGTCCTAAAGCATTTCTCCCGCGGCCGCGCCAATATCTACGAGCTGCTTAATTCAGCCAACAAGAGAAATCACAGGTGTTTTGTCAATATCAAAGCTCTTTCTCCTTCAAATCACTTTACCTCTGTAATCTACGAGTATCTACCTGTCTCACTAGCCGAGCTCTCTGGCGACCCTGAGCTCGGCCAGCAAGACCTAGCAGCAATTCTTGCTCAAGTATGTTCGGAGAAGCCGAGTCACCAGAGTAAACTCCACGGTTAACCAAGCGGGCCAGATTCTAAAAGGGCTCAGTCACATTCATGAGAATTCTCTCACATACTTCAAGATGAGAAGCTGTAACATTCTCATCGACTTTGGCGGTGTCGTAAAGCTATGTGAGTTCCTCTCAAATCCGCAGCCTATGCGATTCTCTGAGTCATTGAGATGCGTCGGCTAATGCTAGATCTATAGGGTTCACTGAGTTTGATGATTCCACTTTAGATGCTATACGTGATCTTAAAGCTCTCGGTACTATCACTCAAGTTCTCATGCAAGGCTACGAGAATGTACCGCCCAAGATCGACGACACCGCTCGCTGGAGCGAGGAATGCCAAACATTCTTTTTCTCAATTATATCTGCCACTGAGATAGATGCAGTGAGACAAGTATGATACCAACCTACGAGGGCCACTAAACGGCGCTAATACTCTATAGCATCCTTTTCTGATGGATTTCAGAGGGCATGATCTAGGTCGGTTAGCGATGCGTGCCCTCTATCGGACCTGCTGGGATTATGGCTACTCGAGGAATACTGAGCATGAGCTATAAGTTTCTTTTATTCTAGGCTGCTGTACTGTAAACATCGATATCAGTTGTCCATTTTTTGGCGTTTTTCAACTCATACCACATTGAGCTTTTTGACGGGGATTATGGCTTACACAGTAATTTACATCTATTGGCATGGTATTCATGTACCCTTTTGCTGACAGTTTACGTGTTTTAACATCGCAATGTGGCTTCACAGTTGGTTAGTCAATCGGCCTGTTCATACGCTGCCGCGGACTAACCCGGTCAGAAACCTCTTATGAGGGACCAAAGCTTTTCGGCGCTTCGTATCTCTATGCTACTGTGATATGTACAAGATTGATCGTTTGAGTACTGTATCATTCTTGGCTCACCTTGGGTTTCGGCTAGAAAGTAGAGTATGGGATAACCACAAAGACATGTGCAGCTAATGAGTTGGTTGATGCCGAAATGG
Source organism: Fusarium coicis (assembly GCA_013781345.1). Classification (NCBI taxonomy): domain Eukaryota; kingdom Fungi; phylum Ascomycota; class Sordariomycetes; order Hypocreales; family Nectriaceae; genus Fusarium; species Fusarium coicis. Next base: position 100,122 of record JAAOAJ010000054.1, on the reverse strand, counting down.
TAAGGCATCGATATGCTGCTATTGCTCGTTGATGACAGGGGTAAGTCCGCGCTAGACGCACACTGTGAATGGGATGAGGCTAGTCTATTTCGGGTGATTTAGAACAAAATTCCAATGACGGACTACTGACGCTGCACCCGCACCTCACTGTAGCTCGTCGCTCAGCAATTGATTCTCTACTTTGGCATTAAGGTGTAGCTAACAGCAGAACGCAGGTCTTAGTAGGCAGGGAAACCCTCAAGTAATGATTATTTATGTTAAGTAACATACAGCATTGCAGTAAGCCGTGCTGATGTAACTTGTACTCTATGCACGGAGTAGAAGTATGGTGCTATAGTGGTTGAAGCGTATTTTGTGAATCGTAGTTCGGCTTACTCGAACGACACTAGTAAAGCACGGAACAAAGGTATCCATGGAGTATCGATAAGCTGGACTACCTACGCCATCCTATGACGTCTATTCTTGAATTTCAATCTGTTGCTGTCTTGTCTAGCAACCCAACCTCCAGCACCGCCCTCTTCGCCTCCGAGAATGGCTTATTGTATCTTTACAATACCTAGGCCCAAAGTCTATGGCACGTGTCTTGTAGATCTTGAGCCTGAAGTCTCGCCTGCTAGCTTCATGCTGGCTGAGAGTATCCTGTACCCACTAGTTGTGCCAGTTGCAAGCACGCAGTCCTAACGTGACTTGACTATTTCTTATAGTGGCGAAGTGAGAGTATCCTATCGCATGCCCCGGATTTCGCTTGCTTCAAGTATATATTGTGTGTAAAACGGCCACGATGATGAAAGGGATAGAGGCGGATTGACCCGTGTTGGAGCTTGGAATATTTTGCTTGGGAGTTTGTAACGAATGCTTCTGGTGAGTACCACCACATCATGACGAAACAAAAAGTTGATACAGTATCACATACAGTCACACGTAAATTTATTCTAATACACAAAACAACATTGTCAATACAGTTCGATAAGCCCCCACTATCACCGGAACCAAAGACACGTGTCAATAGATTGCGACGAAAGCTGTCCTAGCCAATTTAATTCAGCCACAGTCACGGTTCTTGCGTATAGACTGATAATCGCGGAATAATATGGAAATATTTGACTTGTATGCTCGTCGTAGGGATGAGCTTAGCTAGCTCGTGAGAACTCGGTAGTTGTCTTGAAGTCAATCTACCAGATTATCGCTATTTGGCATCGCCCTAGCAAAATCAGCACCTGTACAATGAATTTTAATATCTTGCAAGTATGTAAAACATCCTTATCCAGATCTAGAGGCTCTTAAAGAAGTCTCATGTATTTGGTCATCGTCGTTTGGGGACAGTGTATAAGTGGTGAGCTAGACCGGGTTCACATTACTGATGCCGCCGTCTTCCTGATCATATCCTCTATAGTGAGTCTTTATTTGTACCATATTGGAGCTTCAGTGACGTAGATGCTTTCGCCGTCTGATACGGATGGGTACAGGCCGATCAAAAGCGTGAGAACCAAACGGAAGAGCTCTATGTTGTGACCGTATTTCACCCGCTTCTTTCGGGGCGCATAGTTCAATGTCGAAATTGCAGAGCATGAAAACCACTGTAGTGAGGATCGTTTGTCCTGCAAGTGCCTCTCCTGGACATTTGCTTGTACCCCCTCCAAACGGGAACCAGTGGCCTTGGGTTCCTTTCGTGACAAGCTGTGCCGAACAATCATCGCTTTCGGACCTCTGAGGTGCTTTCGCGGCCGGATTCTGATGGCTTGAGTGCTCCTTTCGCACCGGGCCGCTCAAAGGATCATCAGGATATTGGAGGAACCGTTCACCCCAAAACTTATCCACTGGATGCTGTGATTTGCCATCAGGTAATGTCCCGCCCGTGTTCCAAAACGAGCTATCTAGACCACTTAGCCAAGAAGGAATTAACATGGGAAAATTCGCTCCAAACTCCCATCCACCAGGGGCTTGTATTTTAATAGGAGACCGCCTGCCAACTGTACCGGCTACACGGAGGCGCAGAGTCTCGTAGTAGATGGAATTCAAAAGAGGCTGCTGTGCTAGATCATCTAATCTGACAAAGCCCGACTTATCCAGAGCTGTTTTCGAAAGCTCTGCTCTTACACGATCGACCATGCCGTCATTTAGATGGAGATGCAGCATCATCCACGCAGCGGCAGGTATGGTGTTTGCGAAGGTTCTGTTTTATTTTGGTCAGTGATGGTAGGCTTGAGAGATTCAGGGTGATAGGAAGTCCCACGCGAAAAAGAAACCAAGCATTGCAGTGTCTACCCCGTCTTCTGTGAAGCCCAGATCAAAGAATCTGCTAAGCATTCTTTGGGTATATCGACAACCCCAAATTGAATCGTACTCGGCATTTCGGAGATCGGGATCGTTCAATCTACGTGTATTTTGACAGGAAATCCTCCATCGGCGTAAGTTCTCCAGCATTTTGTCACGAGTCCGGTAGCAGGACGCTGAGAGCCACCGGGGTAGCCCAAGGGATATACGCGGAAAAGCGTCGTAAAAACGCCAAAAGTCTTCTTCTAGATTTGGACATGTAGCGAATATGTGTCTCCCATACAGCGCTTCGACTTCGCTTCTGAAAACTTTGGTTACTACAAAGGTGTATAAGTCAGGAACTTCCACCCAGTCGTTTGCAATAGCTGTTCTTTGGAACATCTCATCTTTCAGGATGCCAAGGAACCGGTGAATAATGGGATTGAGGCCTGGGCCACGAAGATATAGCCTGAAGTCTCTCCTTTGGTGTTCCATAATGCGACGACTCGGGTCTTGGTGGGACGTTGAGAAGCCTAATCGAGCCTCGGCGATTGATATATTACTGTGTTCAAATACTTTCAGGTCTTCTCTTTTCAAGCCGAAGAAAATTTGAAAGGCGTAGAGAAGACTTGGTGTTGGCACTGTCTGACGACCACTCTTGAGTAGCCAAGTGGCTTGGTCACCTGGTGATCCCAGATAGAATCGACCGGTGGGTAGTAGAACTTGAATAGGTGTAGAGCAGAGCTTACAACTACGGTAATTAGCTGACTTAAAATGAATTACCGGTATGTACTCACAGGAGCTGCCGTAAAAATGATTCTGGATAGGTAATGACTGCCAAGGCATGCCCAATGAAGGGTAAACAGCCATGAGCGGTGATAGGCCTCCTGTTTTGCGATATAGAAGGAGGCTTGCGATGGTGTTTGATAACGAAAAAGAGCACAGTAATGAGGCTTGTAAACACAAGTACAGAAGCATGAACCTGCTCGTCGTCTCTTGGTGCCAAGATAGCAGGTGAAAAAGGGTTCAAAGCCTTGATTGAACTCTGGACGGCCATGACTTGTTTTCTTTTCTTTTTTTAAAGCGTAGAGTATAGTCAAATAAAGTTCAAGTTCTTCTGGGCCGGACGAAGGCTAAGCATATAAATATCAACAATTCAAAAGCAAGGCAATTATGTAAAGTATCCGTTCACCCTAATAAAGCAGCTCGAAGACTTACACGCAAAGTGAAGGTCTAGCTATTTCATTCTAGGACTAGCGATCTGACCTACAGTATCACGCGCAAGTACTGTACGTATCCTGTAAAACTAAAATCTTGCTTATAAGTGAACTCTACGGCTACAAACTGCCTCACATCTACGTACAGTATAGAGTACGGTTTGTACATGAGAGAGCAACGGTAGGTCAAGGTACAGTATCGATTGCTTACATATCTATAAGAGACAATGAAGTGCTCTGTTCTAGCTCGCTGTCATCAATTACCAAGAAACATCTTTTGATGGAGGAATGTATACTATACAGTAGTCGTGTCTTTCATTGTGAGCGGGTTCTCCACTTCCATATCGTGCCGTACGTTGGTTGGTCAACTTCCCTTACCTCCCTCGAATGTTTACAAAAATACCAGATATGTGCGAATTATGTCAAATCTTCGCACAATTGCTCTACTTACTGTATGTATGAGCATGTGTGTTTCCTCCTCCCCAGCAGGCTTGCGTGAAAGCGACCCACATAACGCTCACAGGAGGACTATTCAAGACATAACGGCTTTAGGACTAGCGCTTATGCCATTTTGTCTACTTAAAAGATACAATACGTTCTTTTGCTACAGTAGCAAGTGCGACGCACTGAAGTCATGGCTTACTGTAAGCAATGCAAGATAAGCATTGAGAAACGTTAGAACATTCTCTGAGGTCCTCATGACTGGTCATTACTATGTAACATTGAAAGACATTTGTTCGAATATATACTTAACTGTATGTATCGTCCAAAAAATGAAGAAATAGCTGCCTTCGTTGAGGCCCGCAGTACGGTACATACAGTACAGTAAAACACAACCTTGTGCAAGATCAAAACTCAAGTTTAAAGTTGACAGCAAAATGAAAGAGATAAGAACTGAGAGCATTGACATCGGTACAAGCTCACCAGATGATGACGACGCATTTTGGTTGCAGGAGACGAAGCCTGCCACTACTGCTCACCGCCTCTCTCGTCTTCAGAAGTTTGCACTTACCGCCCATCTCTCAACGGTTAATTTCATCTCCTGTGCAGCAAATGGCCTTGTGGTTATAGGTCTCCCCAAAATGGCCGAAGAGCTTAACCTCCCTGATAACCTCGCTTTCTGGCCGTCATCAGTGGGAGGATTGGCCACTGCATCAACTCTTTTACTTGCAGGATCAGTGGCTGACGTTGTAGGCCAACGAATCATCAACCTACTTGGATGTTTGATTAATGGAGCATTGATGATAGGTTGCGGCCTGATTCAAAATGGTAAAAGCCTGATTGCTTTGAGAGCAATTCAAGGCGTAGGACTTGCACTGCATTACTCAACCTCCGTAGCTCTGGTCACCCAGGCTATGCCACCGGGGAGAGGACGCAATATCGCGTTCTCTTGTCTTGGCTTGAGCCAGCCATTGGGGTTCTCCTTCGGGCTTGTTACTGGCGGTCTTCTTGTCGAAACGATGGGATGGCGTTCAGGTTGGTATTTATACGGCAGCTCTACTTTGTTGATATCCATTCTTAGCTACTGGATTGTACCAAAGGATTGCTATGATCTTACTCTAAATCCAATGATCCAAAAACTCAAAAGCGATATCGACTGGGTTGGGGCTTTTCTTGCCTCGGCGGCAATGACATTGACATCGTATTATCTCATGTAAGTCATTCAGCTTTCTACTCTCCCATTGAACTCAGCTTACGAAATACTAAGGATTATCAGCTCCAGCATCGAAAAGGGCAAGCAAGTGCAGAATATCGTGGCGCTCTGTTTAGGTATTGTCTCCTTACCGCTTTTCATTGGATGGACACATTACCGGACCATATGCAGAAAGCCTCCTTTGATTTCCAACTCAATCTGGCTTAATGCTTATTTCACTAGCATATGTGGTACCATATTCCTATCCTTTGCAGTTCTTAACTCGCTGGAGCTTTTTAGTAGTCTTTTGTGAGTTTGTGAATAAAATAAGGCCCTCATCGAGTCTCAAGACTGACAATCATACAGCTTCCAAGAGGTTCAGCTCCTGTCGGCTACAGAAGCAGCTATCAGGATCCTTCCCAGCTTATTGATTGGAGTTGTCTTAAACCTCACGACCGGTCTTTTTGTTCACGTGGTCCCTATTCGTTTACTTACTATTTGCTGTTCTCTGTTTGCTGCTGGTGCACCGTTACTCATGGCTACCAATAAGCCAGATCGTTCCTACTGGTACCATAGTTTCCCTGCTCAATTGTTGATGCCTATATCCTGTGATATCACCTTCACGGTGGGACTCATAATCATCACCAACACATTTCCGGAAGATAAACAGGCTGTGGCTGGAGCAGTCTTCAATACAGCAACTCAATCCGGAAACTCTTTCGGTTTAGCAACAATGCAAGTTGTTTCTACGTTAGCCACAAAACGTAGCAGCCACTTGGCACATGCCAGTGCTTTATGGGAAGGCTACAAAGCCAGTTTCTGGGTGATGACGGGCCTAATGATTCTTTGTGCTGCTGTTAGTGGAATTGGGCTGAAGAAAGTGGGCAAGATTGGGTTGAGGGGAAATTAAAGAAACACCTGTATGCCCTATGAGCCTAAAGATCCTCGACGAGTAGTGCGATTTGTCCCCAGATGGAGAGATCAAGTTGGATAGAGAGATAATTCGACGAGCAAGGACTCTGTGAGTGACATAGGAATCAAGAGATACATAGTTCGGATAATCAAGATGCTGGGGTTGCAGAGCTTTGGTCATGTTGAAAAACAAGTTAGTTTTAGCCAAACCGTTTTTGCATCACTTTCAAAGGGGTGTTCTAGTCCGGCAGTTTTAAGTAATAAGTCATCAATCTGTAAATCATCAGTGCTTAAATATTGTGCATGGTATGTCAGACACTGAATGAATGTGGCACTGCTCTACTTGTTGTTTTTTTGATATATATCGAGAGGCATGTCGCTCATTTACAGTACTTTATTCCGGATGGCTGCCGAAATATGGTATGACAGGCACCAAGCTTTACTAGTTCTTGTTATAGAAAGTTAACTTGCCTTTTGGAACGACGTACATGATGGGTAAGCGGGAATAAAAAGCGTGCTGTATAAACAAGGGTTTACCCCATGAGCAAACCTTTTCTTACCGCAATATTGAATTCTTTACATACATTACGTTTTAATCCCAAATGTACGGTAAATTGTTTGACAAAGTGGAATGTCAGCATCCGTAAGCTAGTCGTGGTGAAGATATGCAACAGGAAAGGGCTAGTAGCAGGTATGACAAGGAAATTGGATGTTGCTTACTACGGTTTCGCTGGCAATCTGTGCACCATCGTAAGCCAGCTGGACCTCGTCCTTTTCCATACTCTAAGTCTTGCGTTGAAAGCTAGATTATACGTATTGTATGATGCTACAGTATGACAGTCTGCAGAAATGAACCTATGAGAGAAGTAAGCTACTATCGCTATGTGGAAACATAAACATGGTGATAATGTTGTAAATAGGAAGCCACAATTATTCAACATTACACGACCAACGAATGCTCTCGGGCCTTTCCATAAGTGGCGAGGAGCAAGACAACACATCGGCTTCAGCCCTACGTCCATCCTCAACCATAATTCCGAGAGTGATACGGCTGGAATGGGTCGAGTCCAATAAGAACTACTCTTGAGAGCTCTGAAAGATCTTGTATTACATACAGTACCCGACCACGTAGCGCTTTTTGAAATGGTGCATCATAAAGTAGTGATGAGGGATCGCGCTTCGTATCTCCTCTTACAGTTTCGCCCCCATGACCCAAATTATTATTTATGGAAATAGCACCCACCAACACGTCAATACCCTTTGCAGTAACACCGAGCGTTCAAAACAACTTTATGGTAGTGGCAATCAAACAAATCACCACTAGATCATGGCACAGTCACTTCTGCCCTATCTCCTTGCCCTGAGCACAGCCTACGCATCCATTCTCTCGCATCACTGGCAATTTCAGTTATTTTCTGTCTTAGTCAACTCGTGGGCTTTCGCCGTCGCTACTCATCTCATAGTCTGGCTCGGCTGGATCTACCCCTACCATGTATCGGAACTTCGCCACATCCCGACTGTTCCTGGATTTCCACTTTGGGGTCAATTCTTCGATATCGCTACCCAAGAATGCGGCGTTCCACAGCGACAATGGCATCAGAAGTATGGCCCTATCGTCCGATACTTCTTACCTTTTGGTTCCGAAAGACTATCAATTGCTGAAGAGAGTGCGCTACGGCATATCACTCGCGGCCGCCCAAGACACTATACTAAGCCCTTGCGAGTACGAATGTGGATGAGTCGCATCTTCGGAAATGGCTTGCTACTTGCAGAAGGGGATGATCACCTAAACCAGCGTAAGGTACTCATGCCAGCATTCTCAGCTCAGGCAATCAAGGAAGCGATGCCTGTATTTTGGGACAAAGCTCTCGTCGTAGCCGATCGCTGGAATCAACAAGAGAAGGTCGGAACGGCAGAGGCTTCTCCAATTGAGGTGTTGGACTGGCTGAGCCGTGCTACATTGGACATCATTGCAAAGGCTGGCTTCCACCATGACGTCAACTCACTTGACTATCCAGAAGCTCCCATCAGGGTCGCATATCAGGTCATATTTACCTCCAAGCTATGGTCCCAGGTGTTTTATATGCTGCAAACTCTGCTCCCTTCACCCAATCTGATCCCGACCCATAAAATCAATAAATTAGAATCCGCACAAGGCATTATCGTGCGACTAGCATCCAAAATCGTCCTCCAGAGAGAGGTCGAAGTCGGACAGGAAAGAACCACCGTCGACATCGGTGAGAAGATTAACAAGAAAAGCCGTGATATCATTAGCGCTATTGCAGAGCAAGATGAGTTACTCGAAGAAGAATGCAAGGAGGGGCTGTCCTTCATCAAGAAGCGCGATCAGGTCATGACTTTCCTAGGTGCGGGGCACGACACAACTGCTATAGCACTTGCTTGGAGCCTTCATCTGCTCTCAAAACATCGTGAAGTACAGCAAAAACTTCGAAAAGAAATCAGGATTCACTTTCCAATTCTTTTCAGCCCTCAGGATACGTTTGACGTGCACGCCCTCACCGCTACTGATCCAGGAAAGCTACCGTACCTCAGCAATGTTTGCCGCGAAGTTCTGCGGTACATTCCGCCAATCCCATTGATCGTCCGCGAGAGTCAAGTTGACGACGTCTTGGCTGGGTATCACATACCGGCAGGTACCCTGATTGATGTGGCAGCAAACGCCATCAATCATCTTCCGATGTACTGGGGAGAAATGGCCAGCAAGTTTGACCCCGACAGGTGGGACAATTTACCCACGTGCTGGACACCAATCGCCTTCATGACTTTCTACCATGGCTCCAGAGCCTGCATTGGTCGTGAATTTCTTGAGATGGAAATGAAAGCGTTACTGTGTGTTTTGATCAGCAGGTATGACTTCGCTGGTGACCCTGCGAGCACGGACCCTGAGATGTCGAAAGTATGGAGGATGGCCCTAAGGCCTAAAAGCGGGATCATGCTAAGAGTACTGCCTATAACTGAGAGTACAAAGCCTTTGCATCAGGTTAGGCAGAGAAAGCGAGCATAGTGCGATGAGCAGTCGATTTGAAGATGTTTTACCCAAGTAATCAGCTTATTCGTTTCAAAAGCGAAGGCCGAAACACCCAAAAACCTAGGCTACAGCATTGACAGCGCCACTGTTGTCGCTAATGTTCATCAATGATCACAGATAGAATATCATCAAGGCATTACAGCGTAAACAGCTCCGGGTTCGAGCTCATATGGCCTGTATGGTGCGATAGTCTTATAGACACCTTTGTGTTCAAAACCTTTGTGACCAATTCAATGAAGCTTTATTTAACTGAAAACCTAGTCCTGATTACAACCGAATCTCCAACAAGCTTTTCCGCCGAAAGCCACCAGCCCGTCCAACTTTTCCTCAGAGTCATCTCTCGCCGACTGACTCATTTTGCACCTATGGATACGGAACCCAGCATTGTCTCTCACAGGGTCAACACCGCGTGCGCCCAAGCCGGATTCTCCCTCGCCATTCTCGCCCCTTCGACCTTGTTATCCGACAATCCCTTAATCATCTTGTGGTATTCCCTCTTGATGTGACGAGAAGGGCTTGTCTTGATATAACTGTGGCAGCCAAACTTGACGACCTCCATATCTCGTCATCGACAATAGGGAAGAAGGCTGGAGTCGGGGCTATAATCTCTGTGTCTGCCGGCGGCCGGTCGCCGATCAGCTGTCGTACGGTCGCAGTGGAAGTCATCTTGAGATTGTTATCTTGATTTGACAGACTCGCTTGGATCGGGCAGCTTACCTCTAGGTATTTTTCGTGCTTTAAGCCTGATCATCCTCAAGGACAAGCAGCAGGCAGCCACTTATGTATACGCGCCTCTGGCGGCTGTCATAAGGATATCTAGCTTTTCAGCCAAAAACAAGATCCTAAGCAACAGTGAGGGCGATGAGAATTTCGCCCGTATGTGTTTTTTGGTGTTCTTTACCTTTGTGACCTTGAGGCTGAAGCCTCTTTTTGACACCTCATCCCTACCACAGTCTTATAGACACGTAATTTCTGCTGAGGTAGAAGGAACTCCTTGGTCAATTGCGCTATTAGGCGATGGCCCCTATTTCATCTTGGGCTATTTCGAGAACTTTTATAAAAATAAGCACACGGATCCCGAGATTTGAAACTCAGTGTCACAAGCAAGTTCAAAAGGAGCGGAAACGGAAGGATTACAGTAGCACCATCGATATAGTCCTATGGGTGACAGTGAGATCCTTTTAGTGAGAAGGCTTATAAAAATGGACGAGTTAAAAAGAAAAGTAGCTCGAATCCGATTGCAAAGACTGATAAAATCCAAGCAAATTGCCACATCGCATTATTAATTAAAACAATTTTGATCATATACAACGCATCTTGACTGGCTTTGGTATTCCTGCGACTGAAATCCTATTTCTCTCTGTGTCTATGTAGACGCAAGTTGGCCTTCGGTCCTTTATCATTTTCGAAATCGATTATACCCCTTATCAGTCCCAATTCCTAAGCCATTTCGACTTGTGGAGAATCAGAGTGACCAAGGTTGAATCCTGAGATGAAGATTTACGATTTCCCAACCCGAAGCACTGATTTGAAGCTCTTTGAATAGATCAATGTTTCTAGTCTTTATTGATCATGTTGAAGTGGTTCTCCATGTCCTTATCGCTCCAGAAATCGGTAGACGCCTCTGAATTACCGTCGGTGCAAGGCACTGTGGCCTCTGCTGAGTCGGCGAAACAGAGCTCATCAGCTTCACTTTGCATGTTTTGAATTGCCAGTACAAGGCGACGTTTGTATGGGCGTGTAGTTTCGTCTTCCTGTCCTTTAGTACAAAGGCAGACACGTGTCTTGTGTAGTTGATCGCCGAATCTGTCGACATTCACGACCTCATCTAGTTGAGAATTGGCAGTTCGTGCCAGCTGGGAAGACTCGGCTTTTCCGGTCGAATCATTGAAGAAATGTGTCGGATCGAGCCTATCGCATGGTACCTTTCCCCCCTCGGGTGACTCAGCATGCTCACTGGTACAGCTGAAATCATCAAATGCCACCCCATGACAAATGAGCCCCTGAACAGATTCATGACATAGTTCTTCCCATCCGCCATAGTTCCTATCGCCATAATGAGGTCATCGATTCTATCGTCTATCATGTCTTTCTGAGTCGCACTCTAGACGGTATTGAAGAGAGAAAGCAACTTCTTGTTTTTCTCTTGTAACTCATGGACTCGTTGCTCTCCCTGAGCTCTGTCTCTCGAGTGGCTATTCTTCCGTAGCGGAAGCTGAGTAATCATTCGGCACTCATTCAAGGCAGCAGTGAGAATCTCACAGTTCAGCTTCTGGATGATAGACTCAGACTTACCCACGATCGCGTCAAGTAGGTCACTAAAGCTGCTCGTGTCTAAGACTGTGAGCTCTTGCCTCAAGGTCTAGACGATTTCGAGTATTCCATATGGGTTGTTAAGGCCATGTCCATTTCCGAAGTAGATGTGTGACTTGAAGTTTGAAAGATCATTTCAGGACGAGAGCTGGCAGTGGAATTTGATTTCAACAATTCAACATTGAGTTCGTTCCCGGTTTCATCAGGCCATGGAAAAGCGTGGAGCGCAAATTCGTGGAGATGAGTGGCAATATGTTCATCCTTCTCAAGTTGTCTCAATCCAACTTCTTGAGCACGGTTACCAGCATTACCAGCATGGGAAAGGCCTTGATTCCTATCCGTGCTTGTTTCATTTGTGAATAGCCCCCGTCGGCATAGACGGCGCGCGACCCTCTGGATCTCGGTAGGTCGGTTGCCCCCCTGTATCAGGAGCTCTACCTCGTCGTTTGCAAAGTCCTTACGAACAGCTGAAATACGGTTTCCCAAGTCCATTCAGTTATTAAACGATACAGTTGAGGTGCAATCACCTCTGGAACACATTGAACATACCCACTCCATGGTGGAATGGAATTTTTTCAAGTGTGACATCCACTGGGAAGTTGATGAGTACATTTCATCAGGGGATTTGCAATCTTCGAAGATGCAGATATATGGGAGAAGGTCCCGCACCACGTGTGCCCTAGGTTTGTTAGGCTCAACACTTTCATCTTTCTCGGAAGGGTTCATAGATATACCGCCACTTAGCTTTCTTTGTATAAGAATGAGGCAGAATCAAAGGACAGTTAGCACGTAAAAGGCTCTCTGTTCAGTATCAGAATGGCCTTGGGAGGGCAAAGGAGTTGATTTAATCGGGTGACCTAAATTCCCATTAGCCAGCTTGTACACTTCAGCCAGATAACTTTTACCAATGGTATTTGCGCCTTGGATTTGTCTGACCGCGTCTTCTACGCCCTCTCTCATTTCGAAGGTCATATCAGCAGCGCCGTTGGATCGACCACCACGATCAACTGGTTCGAATAGCTCCTATATGATTGTAAGTCCCTGAACCTGAATTTAGGATTATAATCTACTACCATAAGGCCATTTCCCGCAAGATCCCGGTGCATGTTCTCGATGCGAACCTCGGATCCTCTCTTTCGCAAAATGGCCGGTTTGGGGTAGTCTATGCTCGCTATTGTAGCTGACAGGTGTGTGACCGCTGATTCTGTTGACTTGAAAGACGATAGGGCAGCAGCGATAGTGAAGCTTGACCCCAGAGTCGCAGCTGGCTGATCCACGAACCCCTGATATCCTTCGGGCTTGAACATAGAGAACGTCTGTACGAGTGGCGAAGAAAGCATTCATTTGTGATCTGGTGCAAAGGATTGCTGTGATGCCTTTCTCTTGGCCCTTGGCTTCTGTAGAAGCTCATGCTGATTCTTTGCTTCTCCACTGTGGGCTTTGCAAACGCGCCCAGCATATATAAGCCTGTTTCGCCTGACAACGTTTACAATGTAGGATACTGATCGCTCCTGTTGGCTCCGCAGGCCATCATATATAGCTGGATGTTGCGATCAATATGACGAAACAGTCCTTCTATATATCCGTTCGCTAGAATCGATCTGGTGAGAAAGCGCCTGAATCTCTCATGATATCCTCTTTCGGATCTTAACCACATGCTCCAGCATCTCGACTGCCTTCTTCGTCTGGCCATCTGCAAGATATGCTTATGCAAGCACGTACTCTGATGCCAGTCGTAATGAGTGATCTTCTGCCAATATCCTCTTTATGACGTGCTTCAGTGTAGATACTGCCTCCGACTTCCACCCGTCTACGAGCAAGCATCGGCCCACTGACAATCCCAGTTCAGGTCCCCCTTCGTTCTCCATGCAACCCGCAGTTCCCAATAGCCTCAGCGCATGTGGTAAGTATTGACGCCACATATCGCGGTTTTTCCAGTCATCAGTTGGAAATACTTCAGCAACACATGTCCATATTCGCGTTGCCAGGTGTAGTAGGCTATGCATGTCGAACGTCGCCTCGCCTTCTCGTCGACTAAGGAAACCGTGTCCTGTCAGTGTACCAATAGCTTGTGTCATTTGCTGTTCGGTCTTTAAATTCGGAAGAATTGATTGAGGAATCCCTCTCGGCTCAATAAAAGCCATGGATGAGAGCATCAAGGAGCTGAGACACGTTCTCAATATCTTTTAATTCCTCCTTATCGATCAAGGACTTCTCGAGCAGACCTACTGCCTCTTCTGGATACATCGGTAGTAATGTTTCTACAGTAGCTTTCGCTGCAACAGAGGCAGCTTTCCTGGATCGTGTTGTGAAAAGGGCCCGCCCGTTGTCACTGGAAGGAAGAAAGTCGAGGATCCCCCCACCCGGGTGCGTCGACTTGTGGAAGATCTCTACATCATCGGCATTGTCGACGATGAGAAACCAACTTCCTGCATCATTCGAGCTGAGATGCTGTCGCACTGCGTCTTTCGCATCTTCTCCTTCAGAGCATCGGATACCAAGCGTCTTGACAAGCTTCACGCATTCCTGCTCGAAGCCGGCCATACTGAGAGCAGGCATCCAAAACACTGAGTAGTCTGGCTTGTTTTCCTTGACCCAGAAAGCGAGCTGCAGAGCGATCTGGGTTTTGCCAATGCCCCCAAGTCCGACGAGAGCGACCTTTTGCTGCCTTTGTTCGAACAGTAGATCTCGTAGCCTCGTGAGTACATCCTCTCGACCCACGAAGAGGTCGTTTTTCAAAAACGGAACTAGAAAGACAGGTTGCCCCTGAGGCTCAGCTTTACTCTGCCCAGAACAGTCTTGGTTTTGTAGAGAAACTCTTCTCTCGAAGTTGGTAGCTGAGCCTTGAATATCTTCGACCGCAATCAGTTCCTGTCGTGAGAGACGTGATAGAACATACCTTGGGTAAATGAAGGTACCCAAAAACTGAGAAAAGCCTTCGTACAAGCCGCCGCCGTAGCTGCAGCATATCGCTGCCAGACCTTTCTTTTGTGACTGTCGGCGTAGTCGCAGGCGCCTTTGATAACGATGCACGGAAAGTGGTCTCAAACTCCTGCGCCTTCCATCTCGAAAGCAATACTATCTTCCACTTCTGCAATTTTGTCGCGGTCTTCGCCAGATTTCATGACTGAATTTCCAGATGCCATCAATCCGAAATGGATAGCAGGTGTGAGATGGGTCCCACTCATTTCGAGACGGCGCCTCGCTACGAGCTTGCCGTTGCACCCTGCTTGGCCGCACGACTTTTGGTCCTCACCATGACGATAGGATGCTTCAAACAGTCTGTCGTTTGCAGAGCCTAGGTACGTGGCATGGAGGCGTGGATTACAACGCATCGCATCTAGGAATTTGATTGCCTTGCTGGTTAGATCTTCCTGGCCCCGATATGTTTTCAGTTTGGCTAAAATCCCTCGTATCTCAGGATTAGGTCTCCCAAGCGCGTCTAGTAACGTGTCTTTAGTCACGAACTGGTCTGGCAGGCGCCGTCCCAGACCATACTGGACAATGCCGTCACTAATAACGACATCTCCGAGCACGATCTCATCGCCGTTACGCCTAAAGGGAACAACTCCACATACACCCACCACAAGGGCAAGTCTGATGTTAGGAAAACTCATGTGACATTTTGCGGCCATTGTCGCCGCATTCGCTTTACCCATCCCTGGCATATGCACTAAAACGACGTTATGGCGGCCGATCACACCTGTGGAGTAGGCGTTAGGGTCGCCTGGCTCTTTGTCGAAATGTGAGCCATCATCGTCCCAGTAATGATCGAACAAGACCTCAATAGCATCTGCCTCAAGGGGCAAAGCGCAAATAATAGCTATCTCGAAGCCGCGACGGCCGTTCCGGCGGGGTTGCTGGGACGATAGAGTGGACATGACAAGAGTGCGGCTCAGTCAACCGATAAAACCAGACAAACGGTAATACCATCCTCTAAGGAGCGATGTTGGAAAATGTTGTATGTCAGAACAAGCACGAGAACGGTAGAGATATTGCCGATCGAGAGTATAATTGTATAACCTAGGAAATAAAGCGCAATACTGAGATATCTAAAACCGAGGATCAAATGAGCTTTTGCGATATTGCTTATCGGTGGTATTGTAGATTAGCGATATTTGAAGAGTTGGGAAGGGAAAAGAAACCCAAACCACTTCACAATGGGCAGGGAAAGGGTCAAAGCGCAACCCCGCAAGGCACATTTCCTTGTTTGTGACTAGGATTATTCTTACCGAGAGCGGGTCCACCACCAATCATACGGCTTAAGACCTCGGGAAAAGCTGCAGGTTACTTTCAAGGCAGATTCACCAGAATATCTAAAAATAATGCAGGCAGTCCTAGGGTAAGTAAAGGTTTAGACTGCACTGCCTATGTTCATGATAGCGAGGATGAGCATCAAATGCTCTGATCTTCTTATCCATATATGATACAATACGTTACGAGAAGAAATTCGTTGATGAATTCTCACTACAGACAGTATATCCTTGCGAATTGACGTACTAGACAACATCTAGCACAGGATCATGAGCCATATTAGCTTCTCATTAAACAAATAGCACATGGCCCGCTCCTATCGTCATTTGGCGATGATCACAGATCAGGAGATGGGGTTACAGCTAAAACGTAGCACGTGAAGACGATAAAGTAACATTCCTCAGGTCTCCTTTGAGATAAGGTCATGCAATCATCGCAAAACGATTCCGGACCTATAATTTTGTATGTCCCTCTTTTGTTTTTAAAAAGAGGATCAAGCGCGAAAGCTCACATTGCGATTAAAAACAACCCGAGCAGAGCCATGGTGGTATGTAAGGCAACCTTAATATTACTCATGTACTATGTAGTTGAACGGTTATGTACTGTACCATAGACAGGCAATGTTTTATCAAGGTCCCCAAGTCGTATTTTCGTCACTATCGAAGTGATACTGTAACGTCGATTGAGGGACGCCGTACAAGAGGGTCAGCATATGGAGGGAGAGGATGGGATCGATTCTGTGCCGTAGAGTAATCACGTTCCGCTTTTAGACCATCCATACTGTATGAATAATGAGAAGTAACTGTGTAATCAACAAGCCTCAGGCTAAAATGTCTGTGCGGTATAAATCAAAGAGTCAAAAAGAGACAAATTGATTTCGATCTTTGCTGTACTGTACTCATTCATTATCAGCAGACAATTGAAATCTAAATCTCTAAGCGCAAAGGCCATCTAGATATGCGCACTGTCACGGTCTCCCTATTAGCCTCTGCTATCGTTCCTGCGCAGGGCGAGTAAGTCTCCTTGCCAAAAACCCTTTTGAAGCACATTATCTGATGTTCATTGTCTTGCTCTCCCCCAATAGTATGACAAGCGTAGCTGATCGAACTTTAAATATTGCGCACCATGAAATACCAACAGTCACTACCAAGCCTGAACTCGCTCCTGTCATGGACCGTGGCCTTGTCGACGACTTACTTTCCTCTGCAAAAGTCACGAGCGACGATCTAACAAATAACTGGATTGAAGGAAAGGTTTCCGAAGCTAGAACAGCAGTGGAAGGGAAGATATCTGAAGCTAGTGCCGCAGTCGAGAATGCCAAGGACTGGGCCACAACAGCAATTGGCCACATTAGCTCTCGTATTGACAGCGCCAAGAATGGCATGGAAACTGCTTTCAATGGTAGTGATGGTGGCTTCGACTTTGAAAACAACAGTACGGTAGACTTTGTTAGGCATGGTAGTGTTTTTGCAGTTATGATCGCTATTGGGGCTGCAGTTGCTGGGTACGCTATCGCTTAGATCGTGAGTCCCTGAAATGTTGGTGTTTGAAGTCTTATATTTACACTCTGTACTATACAGGGGCAGCTGAAATTCTGATGATAAACAAATAAAGCAGAGCTACACATTCGCAAAGTTATTAAACCGTTACTCAAGAATTTTAGTAGTCTAAATGGTGTGTATAAATAGATAGAGTGATGACGCGGTTGAGTGAAAAGAGAGGAAAAGAAAGAAACGAAAACACAAATTCAGAAACATGTACTGTACAGTACCTCTGCAATTTCCAGAAGCGAATTTTTCTGGCTTGGCGATTTGAAAGGGTTTGTGAATAGATAGCCTCTATATCCATTCCGAAAGAGGTACTGGATAACTTCATTCTACTCAATTCATCAATGGATTTAAATCCAATAGCAAAGGTCTTTTAAGATCTACCAATTCTTTATGCAATAGAGCAGTTTACCAACCAATAACAGTTGTCGACAAGGTCTGTCTAATAGCTGCTGCAGATACCTACAGCATCCATCTTGTCATCGCTCTGATGCCTTGCGTTAAAAAGTTTCCAAAGCGGCCCGTGTTATGATAAGTCAGTACTTGAAATAACCATATGCACAGCAATAGCACGTTTGATATAACTTTGATATTCTTCAAGGGCATTGCTCAGCATTCTAACTTATAGTATCCCACGCATGCATCTACGACGCTTTTCATAGGACTTCCTCAATGAGCTCCATGGCCGACCAAATCCGGGGTAGTTGGTTCTCTTTCGCCGAATCACCAACGATCTTTCTCTGAAGGTTACGTTCTCTAGTTCCAGAGCCTTTTCGACAGAACTCTGATTGAAAAACTCGAGGAAAGCATAACTTAGATGACCTGAATTAGCTTCATGATGAACTTCGTGGACATCTGGTAATACAGTTTCTTGATAAAGAAGTCGCTTTTTCGGGAAACATACCCTTTGGGTGTTTGGGTATGCCTGTCACGGACGATTGTAATCCTCTTGATCTCTCCGCACACTTTGAAGCAATCTGAAATCTCTCGAGGCGAAGTACAAGGCCCGATTCTGCCTATAAAAATGCTTCTGTAGTCAGCTGATTCTGGATAATTTCGACTGTCGTTGTTAACAATACGAGTTTCTGGAACGTGGCCGGGCTCGGAGGCTGTTGGTACGTCGCCTTTCGATTTGAAAGGCGACTCGGGGTCGCTATCAGTTATGCACTCTTCTTTTTCTAAGTCTGCAAGCTTCTTTTTAAGAGCTCTCGCTTCTTCGTCGATGCTAGCTATGCGCTCCGTTAAGTCACACACTGACATAGCCTATTCAAACACGTCAGCGAATGCTTCAGATTTGTCATCTATGAGAGTCTCGACCGATTGGACTTCGTCTGCGTCATGCCTGGTTTCTTGAATTTGTCGACTCATGGAGTTAGCACAATAATTTAGTGTGGCTTTCGGGCTTGGATGCTATGATCAGCAACTTGCCTCATGGCAAACGGTTAGATTATTATATGGGAAATGATTCTTACTTACCCAAGCAACTGTACATTATTTAATGGTAGACGTAGGAAATGTTCACTAGCTTTTTGTGTACCTTGGGCATGGCTAAGCACTGTAAGCCTTCTTCCTCTGCCCCTATGTCATGCCTGTCCTCTCCTCGAATAATCGTATGGCACAGTACTGCTCCTCTTCCGATTGCGATTTCCAAGAGAACCAAACAGGTAATTGATGAGATTGAAATTAGGGGAGTACTGCAGTTGTTTCTTTATCATGAGTCTTACTTACATAAACGCCCTCTGGCGATCTAGAACATGAAGTAGGAAGAAGTATCATTTATACAGCATTCAATAGATTCAGGAACCAGATATCGGCCAAAACAGGACAGTAACTATTAGAGCACCTCCATATGGATGTCTTTTGATAGTGTACAGCACTGGACATCCGAAGACGCTGTCCCAAGGATACACTGGAAGCGTCTTCAATCTCTTACCACGAAAAATATCCCTCATCCTGAATCCGAGTCACACCCTTACGTTGTCACTGATGTTGACTTTGATTACTTTGTTATATATTTGATCTCACAGATACTGTACAGTACAGTATTACAGTAAGCAAGTGCAGCACAAACTACAATCTGTAGATCTTACTGTCCGAAAACCATGGTTCGCCCAGGACGGACTGTAGAATTCGAAATAATACACATCTTCCTTTTCGTGGCCGTAAGCAGCCGGTTTTAATGACAGTAAGGGTAACGGCAGCCAATGGCAAGGAGGTGGGGTGAATTATGACACTTTTGTGGTAGAGTTCTCGGCACTGTGTAAGCCACATCAGGCACGACCTGGTCTGTGCTGGGAAACTTTATGTAGAAAGCCAGGGCGGCTCCTGATTTCGGTCGGGACTGTACTGTAATGCATCTCCACAGTATATTCTGGAGAAGTTTAGTCCTAATTAACACCTTGAACGCTAAATCTGGTGATGTCATACATTCTGTTGCTTGTCCACCTTTAGGTGTAAAATCGGAGGCTTACCTTGGCAGATTTCTTGGTTATTAATATGCCTGCTATGTAAGCGCTTATTTCTCTCATGGAGCTTTTTTTTATTATCCAGGTGCTTACTATGTAATACCTAATTTGCCACGGTAAAATGCTGGATAGCATGAGCAGGGCATTCTTCCTCTACTCTTAGTAATGCCATGTAGCGACTCTGGTGAGGAGGAACGGAAACATACAATATGAAAACTCTCGTCTGCATGATCCATAACTGTGATAACGAGCTAAATCATTCCTTTACAGCATAAAGGTTGAAACATATACTGTACAGTACATGACCATCACTAGAAGGATTTCTTCTCACTCGTCGTCTATATATCCCGGACCCGTATTGCCTCATCACCAGATGCATATATCCCCTTTTTCGAGTTGTGCGAGAACACCACCAAGTTAGCAGATCGCTATGGCCCTCTAGAGTCAACAAGTATGCGTCCCAGCTTTCCTCAACCTTTTGCAAACTGCTTGTAAAAATTAATGTCGACACAAAGATCGAACACTCAACAGCAGCCGCAGTATCTGCCTCATGATTCACCTTCACCTGGTCCCTTGAATAACGGTGACTACGGAGCTAAGCCTTGACCCGGTGTCGACCTCCGATAATCGCACTATCCAAACATGGAATCATTTCCTTTATCACAGCAATAGACGATTTTGACAAACTTGACCTAGTTTGACTCCTAGTGACTAGGCTGCCAAACATGGAAAAGGGTTCTGTGTTATGTACTGCACTGTACTGTATATGAACGAAGATGCTGAGTTTCTTATGGCAGCCATCGTTAATAACAGTAAGCAACAACAGCAGCCACGTGAACAGACTTGGAAGTTTTGAACTGTGGAAAGGCACACGGTAGTAGCGATGTGGGTGATTATGCAGGATTAAGAGAGTCAGGTTCATTCTGGGCCTACGGCATATCCTAGAGTAGAAGAGAAAATATATTGACTTTCTTGCGGCTATAAAAGACTATTTTAAGGGCTGTAAGTGAAAAAAAGTAACCAACTACAGTATAGCAAGGAGAGTGCTCAGAAACTTTAAGAAGAAAGCCAGGTGGCCTCTGATTTCGGCTGTCACTGTATGGCCCCTCTATTTATTCTTACAATTCATTTACAAGGCAGGGAAAGGCGTCTGTTATATCAAGGACGTAGAGTCAGCTTTTGGCCATTTTCAGAATAATCAAGTAACGCCCATTTTTGGATGTGGGTGAACGATGAGATTGTTTATCAGCCGTAGAATAATTGAATTTTACTTTTGATCATGCATGTAAGCTGTCAGCAGGAGGTCTATTCATACTGTATGAATAGTGCGAAGGAACCGTGTCATCAACGCCACCATCTAAAATATCCGTGTGGTATAAACCAAAGACAGAGAAAAAGGAACAACCAATTTCGATCTGTATTGTACATACCTCCCATGAGAGCCTTCTCACGACGAAGAGACATGCGTTATTCATTCCAATATTTCGAAAACCTTCCAGCAGAGCTACAAACGCAAATCTGGAGTGCTGCAGTTCGGCCCGCGAAGCCGGGTATACAAATCTTCAGCCTAAGCAGTGCTTGCGAGGATGAGCACGATACGAAGGTTTCTTGGGCTGACACCTGCCATCTCACAGCGCCCAAGTGGACTTTTGGCCCAAAGCCTGATTGCCCCATACCCCCTGAGCAGCTAAAAGCTATGGCCGTGTGTGCCACAAACAACCCTTCGACGTATGTAACTGACTGGGGTCTCTGGGATACCTGCAGGCAGTCACGCCGCACGATGACGGATAAGCTCAGTCCCTACAAGCCAGTGACCATCCAGATGAAAGGGGATTGTGGGATTGCAAATGTGGTTACTGGATCAAAGGATAGCCTATCCCATCGGCGTCGCATTATCGTATCGCCAAGTCATGATCTCTTTATCCTCCAGCTTGATGATTCTGACATGTTTGGCTGGACTTTGTTTGACGACATCATTCCTGTGGGCACAGCACCGGTCCCCTTACAAATACGAAACGTGGGCTGGGAATATCAGACAAAATGGGCTGCAAGCTTGCACGAGTCGCACTGGGTCAGGAGCCTTGACTCTTTATGTTGTTACATCGTATATGGTGCAAGATTTGGAGGGCTCGAAACGCTATGGCTCATCAACTATAGACTGAAGCGAAAGCATTGGGTACCATCAAGAAAGGAGCTCGACAGGGTAGAGGCCAAGGCTTTTGAGGCAGACAGCTTCCGACTTACAGAGGTAATGATCGACGATGTAGTATATGGAGATAGGCAACTAGAACAGCTTCCGTGGGGTGAGGTCGAGGATATGGGTGATTCCGGCACGCTAGGCGAATTTGTGGCCTTTGTTTGCCAGCTTCGGCGTTTAGTGACTGATACTCTGGACCCAACTCCGACCCTGGGTATTGGAAAGGGAACAGCCGGTGTCAAGGTTCTAGCATACGAAGATCGTTGTTAACCGGTTTACATATAGTCAATCATAGATGTCCTGGATTTCATGAGCGATATAAGAGTTCATATCATGGCGCTTGAAATTAACCACGGCTAGTGGCTCGTAAGACTGGTCAGACTTTATTTCGCTGTTATACTCTATACTTTACGATGTAAATCATGTAGAGGACATCCTCGCGCCTGTTTCAACCCGTTCACTCATAATTCAAAGCGATTGGATATAAAATAGGTGACGAAAATTGTTAACTGGCCAAGCCATCACCAGTACACTTCAGATAGATGCATACCTGGAAAAGATAAGCCGCATATGTTCTTACGCAAGTATGTCTGTCGTCTACCCGAAGCTCAACCAACTGTCTTTTCTCCAGGCTTTCGAGATAGTCTCGGAACGATAAATTCAGCAACCGTACAGGCAATAGACGTTCAGATGGTATGCTCAAGACCGAATGAAGCGCATCTAATCTTTTGTCTACGATTTTCGTGGGAATGTCAATCACAAGGATAAAGATGCTACCAATGATCACTCTGCAGTCTCTGATGATCCCCTCTCTATCCTCTTCGGCAGTGCAGTGATCTGTGAGCCAGGTGTTGGCGCGTAGATTCGATCGAGTTGATACCCGTGGCTTCTTTTCCCTTCTGAAACTAGCCATCTAAAAAGACATGCATGTCATACTCCACGATCTGTGCCAGGATGTCGTACAGTACCAAGTCTTGATATGAACCCTGCACCTCGCTGAACCCCAGTTGAATCAGAGGTTCTGGACTGCTCGTCAAGAATACCCGGAGTTGGAGAACAGTCTTGGTTTGCGACAAGCTGTTGATCAGCGGCTTGATATCATCCTCTCGATCACACTCGTCCAGCGCGTCGATCACAACTGGAGGCATGGCTACCGTCGACGCTGCTGCTTCAGACAGCGGCTCTTGGATGAGCTTCAGAAAATGATCTCGTACTGTCATTCCCACAATGCCTGGATTGTCATTAAGTGGCTTTTTTATGAAGAATACAACTCCTAGACTGCTCGAAGCCCGTTGGTAAGCCAGAGTTGACATCAGCTTGTTCAAGTTGCCCCTGTCCATTTCTCCTCTCTTGAAGAAGAAGCTGGCACAGAGATCACCTCGCTTCAATCGCGAATACGCAACGGTCCGCGATATAGTTGATTTTCCAGTTCCCGCCATGCCATTGAGCCAAAAGATCGTCTTGGACGGCAAGGCCATTCAGATATGGAACGTTACGGCGGGCAAAGAGGAAAACTCTTGAGGGCCATGGTGATTGGGTTAAATCTGTGGTGTTTTCAAATGACGGCAAGCTAATCGCATCGGGATCATGTGATGGTACCATTGAGATATGGAACGTTGCGGCGGGCATCAATGCTCAGAGCTTTGCTAGCGTAACCACGCACATAGTGAATTGGAATCTTATTAGCTGCCTGAGCTTATCTAGGGTTACCACCCCGCACATCTTAATCTAACCCAATTCGTGCTTACACCAACGCACATCCTACCTTTTTTTGGCCATGATTCGATCCTAGTCACAAGTTCAGGTCGTTTCAGCTTTAGATCCTGGGAAGTCAGTGCGACGCTGCCAAACAACCGTGAAACAGGGCTGGATAACCTTGAGGCCCGAGAAGACTTCCGGCCTAATGCATAGGCCACTTCAATCGAACCTTCAGGGTTTGTTGTTGCCATCAGCTGTCTGTCAGGAAAAGTTATCATCATGAGTTTTAGAACGTCATCCTTCTTGGATGAAGTTTAGGTTTTATGAAATCATCAGATCAGTGCGGCCATATCCAGGAAAACGCAAAGGAGTCACAGCAATATAGCTCTGTTTGACTACACCAGTGTGAGAACTACACTATCTGTTACTATGTGCGGTGTAAAATTGTGAATCACCTAGCACACGTCGACTTTGGCGCGGCCACAAATGCTTGTTTTGGTTGACAGGAAGCATTCACCAAATGGTCCGTGCTTTACGTAGAAAGCTGGGTGGCTCCTGAACAGTAGAGTATGAGAAAAAATATGTTGACTTACGACTATAAGCGGCCACTTTTGATGACAGTAAGCCACAATAGCAACCAATAGGAGGTGGGGCAAGTCATTACAGTATCTACATGACTTAGACGCACTGAACCAGCCACAGTAACCAAAAATGATCCATGCTCAGAAACTTTCGGTAGAAAACCAGACCAGCCTCTGATTTCGGCCGGGACTGATATTTTCAAAATTATTTCCGAATGGTTAACGAGATTCCAGTGTTGATTATGCCCCAGAAACAACCTCATGTTAGAACAAAGAAGATACAACCTATTGCTATTGTTATCGGAAAAAGATCAACCCCGAAAAGAGAATCTTCTAAGACTAAGATATTGGGGGTCTTGGGCGATGAAGCTAGTGATACTGCAATCCCTGATAGGGATGTAACGGAAGAATGGGCAGAAATGATGTCTCCAATGAGTATGAGAGCTGACTGACTTCCGTAGGAGGGGATCAATGGGAAATGGGAGTAGAGCACAAATATTGCAGGAAATACAAGACTATAATGTCTTTTTGTTCGCCTACATACATTACTGATGCGGGTTGGACCTGATAAGATGTGGTCAACATTTGAGGACTTTCCCCAGTTCAACATACATGTCTTTGGTTCTGGTGATGGTGGGGAGCATTGGAATACATTGTGGCATTAGTTCATGCGTCGGAATGCATTTACGTGTTGAGATACCTAGCATCAACTTTTTGTTTCGTGATATTTACGATATCCGATCTGGAAACTAGGGACCAATGGCTGGTAATTGAGATGAAGTTAAGGGGTTGGTAAGACAGGTGAATCGCGTGAGGTCCATCTCCATTCATCAGCAGTACCCTACACAAAGTGGATAAGATAGATACGGCACGTACCTGCTGGCTGTGAACTCGTGGCAGTGAGAAAACCAGGTACAGTACTCCGTATGTGGTAGCACAATGGAGAAAAAGAACCACTGATGCACGGAATCATGGGTCCATGCCAGGAATTCAGCCACATAAGTCATCTGTCGAAACACACAAAAGTCAACCAGATACCCTCGCCTTATTATTGTATGCATCTTTACTTCCTTCTCTACTTACAGCTGGCCGTGTTTTTTGGTCATATCTTTTGTATTTTCCAGTATGCGAATCTAGTCATATCAAATGTTAACGTTTCATCTGCATCCACGTCTTTCAACACACTGACGCCCACAAACGGAAAATTCGAGCTCCTTGGTGTCCTGTCCCAGACCCAGGCGCCCTATCCTCAATTTGATAGCAAATCTAGCGAGCATGGCGTTACACGTTCAATCTCGTATTGCGTCGCACGACGGCGTTGAGAAATCCAGCTACAGTGTCCAAATACTGCAACCTCGCTCTGCCCGAGCATGCGGTCATGGCGAGCGTGACAGGAGATACATAGACCCGCCTTTTCATTTCATCCTCAAACTCATCAAAGATCAAAATCAGGTCACGAGAGGCGTCAATCCAGAACCGAATTTTTTATTGTTCATGACCTGTAAGCTATGTGATGAGGATGGCACAGAATACAAACTGATTGAGAGATACGATGGCCAGAGGGCATCGGGATACCAACGTTTTCTCGGCCAGTGTGTCTGTACAGATGTTTGGGGTCACGACGAGAACGGCCAAAAAGGGTGATCCTTTTGGTTTTCGGAGCTTTTAGTTCGATTGCCTGGAAAGTATCGTCTTGAAGTCAAGGTCGTGAAGATTAAGCTTCCCGGGACGAAGACAGGCAGAATTCCCGAAGTTGGTAAGGCTATGAGTGATGCCTTTGAAGTTTTTTCCGCCGGCAATTTTAAGGGATACGCAGAATGCACGAAATTGACCAGAATATCGAACGTTCAAGAGGGAATTTTCAGCCAAGGAGGCTGAATAGCTGATGTTCTTGCATGAAATATTTGCAAGATTATGATAAACATGATGGAGCAACGGTAGACAAGTCGTCGCTAGGTGACACGTTTAAATGGGAACCGGTGATTGTATAGTCTCCCAGGTTTCTCTGTATTTCTTTTCTATCTAGGGAGTGTCTAGAGAGTGCCATAGCAATTCAAGAAGACAGTGAATAATGGCCAGCGAAGACAACGATGCTCGCGATGGTGATACATGAAGTGATATCAATCGTCCTTGTCATCACAAAAAAAACAGATGTGTCTCATTTAACAAGATTCTATCACCATTTGACAGCGTTGGTCCGACCAAGTATAGTTCAGCAGTTGTGAGCGCCCGCGGGAGATTGACGACGTTGTTTGAACCTATGCTGACCGACGGCCCAGCCAGTCTACCCTATATTGATGTCGGTTTAACGTGCACCCACGGCACTCTATCTTCTAGAAAGCGCCTAGACCAGTTTGAACAGCCCGTTGAAAGCATTTCGCAAGGTTTAATAATGGCATAACTCGCAAACCAATTCGAATTAGTACATTGTCGCCATTTTGTGTAACCTTCTACTTGGGTGTAGTTTTCAACCCAGTTTTATGATAAGGGCATTCATTCTCTGGGAATGGACAGCACCAACTGCACAGCTGATTACTAGTTCTACGATTAGAGAAACCATCCGTTAATGTCATTAGGGTGGCTGAGTGCCATTCATAATTAATAAATCAACATCAATCTTACACATTGACTCTTGTACTCTCCACGTCAAGCGGTTACTTAGCTCTGCATGAATTAGTACGGTGAGGATATTTGAATTTTTTCTGTATAGAACGATAAGATTGATTTTTTTCTAAAGAAACTAGGAATTTCCAAGAATTTATGCAAATTGTCAAAAGCAAGAATGTTGAAAGACCAACCAATAAACCATCAGTGCTCTGAATGCTCAATTAAGTGCTTTGTGAAAGGCTCAAGGGTGAGAAAATGCCTGATATCGGGGCATAAAGGGCAACGATATTGGTATTGCCCTGGCTCGACGGGTTTCAAGAGGTCTTCAGGGAGCGTCGAAATCCTGTCGGCAGGAGACTCCTTTGCAATGAGTTGCACGATACTGCGTGGAAGTTCTTCTGGCCAAAAGACTTTCATTAATCCGGGCAAACTCCACGCCTGAGGTTCCTGCAATACTTCAGGAGCCTTTTGGGATCGAAGACGCCGCTGCGCATTCACGACCATAGTGTCGCCAAAGGTAGGCTGTCCACCTTGTCGAAGGGTGGTGGTTTTGTAGCTGGGAGCGTCTGTATCCCGTCTGTCTAACAAGACATAAATTAGCGATCAAACGGTGAGTGGTGGAAGACTCCATGTTGCCATACCAAAATCTGTGTTCCAGTGAGCATTTAATGCATGTAGATCCTCTTCTGTGATCCATTCAGCGGCAATCCTTTCAGAAGAATTGACACTCGTGAGATACGCAACCGGAACCTTTCGCAGATGCGCTGATGTCTCGCCATCCCCATAGCCGTCTTTCCACTGATGCTGATCTGAGTCCACATCCAAGACTACGTAGCTAGGAGCGTTTCGAAACAAACCCAAGCTCTTCAAAGTGCCTGTCATGCCAATACTGGGTAGGTCTCTAAGCGGAAGTCGCAACACCACAAGCCAGCCTTGAGATGGCTCGCGGTGGGTAATGTAAAGTTCTCCAACCTTTGATGAAACACGCTCCTTAATATTCCTGCCATTTGAGGTCGCTTCATGGGCTACTACAGGAAGTGCAATCTTGGCCCGATCAACACGAGACTGGTAATCCGCCAGTCGCTGCTCCAGCGTTGGAGGTATGCTATTTCGTTCGGCATCCCGGCGAAGCTCGTTGCACTCTTTCTTTCGGGAACGCTCTTCTTGGGAGAGTTGCTCCTCTTGGGGCGATAAAGGGCGCTTTGGCTTTGCAATAAAATTAATAGCCTGTTTGGTAGCTTGCGTCACAGGATACTTACGATTCGCACATGTATGACATCTTTGGTTGCATCACTCATGATCCGTATGAGAGTACTACCAGGTGAGAATATAATAAACAAAGCACAAATGAGATGATGAACCAGAGATGGACTAGATTGAGGAACAGGTTTTCGGACGGCGGATGTCCTGAATTTATACTTCGCTGACGTAAAACCCTGATCCAACCGGAGTCACATTAGTTTGCTGCGGAAGGGTCTGAGCGGAAGTCCTGAGGATGTAGAAAAGGGCGATGATGAGAATGGGAGGCTGAGACGCCACAGCAATATAATGTGTTGAAATAAACGACGTCTCCTGAACAATGGATGGGATCTTTTTCGGCTAGGTCTTGTTGATACGCATGATTCATGACTGCTCGTGGAGGTTGTTGGATTGGTCGCTCCAGTATACTCAGGGGGCGTTTTGTACCAATCATGCTGTCGGCGGCTAAGGTAGAATGAATGACTTCTCTTGGGAGCCTAGATACTTTGGAAAGCCTAAAATGACCAAAGGAAACAAAGACATCGACTTGGAGTTCAAACTGAACGGTTGTGGATACCCGTTGCAGGCTTACGTGTTTGGATGCCAGCAAGGGATTGGAAACAAGCCTCGCCCTCGAACGGTTGCACTGAACATGTTTCTACATCCTTCGTTAAGACACCTAACAACTTGCAGCTGATCTTAGTTGCATTGAGGCTCTATTTCTTTGATTCCTAATGCAATCTGATAGGACTTGAGTCTTGAGTAGTTAATGGATAGTTGAGTCATACATGACGTTTTACAAAGCTCAAGAACATGAGAACTAACACAAAGGAAATCCAGAATATGCCAGGCTAGATCAAAGTCGAGACGGCGCGCCCGAGACAACTAAGTCGAGACTAGATGTCTGTTCTTCAGCTCGTGATCCGATGCGTCTCAATGGTACCTCGGATACAGAGGCCGTAGTTGACATTTGAAAGGTTTTTGCAACCCAATTACTGACAAAGACAGCACTTGCCGTTAGACTTCGTAAGACAAAAATAAAAGACAATCCCTAGAAAGTCAGTCACAGTTGTACAAGAGCCATTGGGATACCTACAATTAGCCCATTTATACTAGGTCTAAGAAACCCAATCAATAAATAACTTGATATCAAACAGGCAATATCAAGACATGGGTGTATAGCGTTGGCGATGTATTTAAGAAAATTCGGGTGCTGAGTAGTGCCGCTTTCCTGTATTCCATTGTGTTGCAAATCGTATTGTCCTTTCCATTGGTACAACTTCGAGAACCAATAAGCCTGTGTCAGATATAAGTTCTGGTTTTCCAGATACGTCCCGACCGCCAACGAGGCAATAAAAAGGATCCATATAAATATAGCAACCATAGGGTGAAAAAAGGCCATTAGTCTTTCAGAGGCACTGGACAGGCTCCAGTCCTGAAATGCTATTAGTTTTATGAACACGATATAGTAACTCACTTACCTCCTGAAATGATGTCAAAGAAACAATAATTAGAAGAACTAGCCGAGTGAAGTATTCTTCAAACGGAGGCGCAAACATTTTATATAGTCCTAGAGTTCCGAGGATTAAAGTAGAAATAAATATAACCAGGCCGATTGAGACGAAGGAAGTCTTATTTTTGTACCCCCATGGGGGCCTAAGGCTGGGGACTGGAGCCCAGTAAAGGGCCGTTACACGAAGTATGAAGCCAAAGGCTGAGATAATAGTCAATATCAAAAGTGCTTTCAAGAAAGCGTCCTGGGAGACTGTTAGGGGCATAGTGAGCTTAACGAGCAACAACTTGGCGTAAAGGAGAAAAGGGATTGAAGATCGGGTATGTTGAGAAACAGACAAAAACAGACAAAAACAGGCAGATTTTGGGACAGGGCAATCCTTTTATAGATGCAAGCTCACAGACTATGGGTGGCTCATGATGCATTTGATATGAAACTGCGGCACTTCTTAGACAGCTACTGATATGCCTTTGCGTTTCTGGTTCGATCATAAGGAGGGCTTAAAAATAGTATCATATTGAGGTATCACGCATAGCGAGCAGGTACCACTTTTACCATCTTTGGGGTGCCTCTACGTGAGCAACAAGGGCTCTCGCCATAACACTGGCGCCTTTGGGTGCTTGTAGGTCGAACCTCTTCGGCATATTGCCAAGACTTCCATATTAAGCACGTATAGTCTTTGGTCTACTACATTATATCAGCCATTGAACAGTCTGTTATTGATTATGCCCCTAAGAGTAAGAGGAGTATCATACTAAGTACTCATTCTGACCCTACTCTGAACTTCGATAGAGCATTTCAAGAAGTCAACAGATATAACCGCCATATTCACCGCATTATTCCATAATTCAGTCCCTATCATTTTTTCTTTTTCATAAACCTGGCCTTATAGTAGCTAATAGCACAGAGTTACTACGAGGTGAAGCTTAAAGCTCTCTTAGAGGGTGGGAATAAAGGGGAGCAACATTTATCTACGACTAGACGTATCAACGTAGTTGCATAATTAATGGATTGTGGGACTTATAATTCTAAAACTAAATTTTCCAAGATGCCTCTGACTGTCGCCATTGGAAGGCTAATCTCTTGCTTTCTTGAAACCCATCAGAAATTTACGAGCAACAGTGTTGCAGACTTGGAGATTCAATTTGCACTTATGTTATCTTGCCGTAAGCTATCCAAGAAACGCTTGTAGTTTAGCAAAATCCTTTTGACCGGAGGAGACTGAGGATCGATTCCAATCTCTTATTTCTCAGCCTGTGATTGTGTACGAGACAAAATCTAAGAAGGTCCTAGCAACCGTCTCTAGATTGAGAAGCTGGATATTTTATCTTCGCTGGGACCAGTCCTCATCGGTCTAGCGCACTAAATTTAGGATTTCGCGGAGCTCTTCGGATTATTTCTCGCTCACATCGGGCTTGATCGGGAGATCTTGTGGGCTTTCAATACAGACTGTAGTCGCATGA
This sequence comes from Fusarium coicis, assembly GCA_013781345.1. Classification (NCBI taxonomy): domain Eukaryota; kingdom Fungi; phylum Ascomycota; class Sordariomycetes; order Hypocreales; family Nectriaceae; genus Fusarium; species Fusarium coicis. Next base: position 69,181 of record JAAOAJ010000054.1, on the reverse strand, counting down.
GCTGTTATCCGCTGCAAGCGCATCCCGTGCCAAAGCATCTTTCATCAACCGATTTGACTAGCGATCAGACCGCATTGATTAGTGGAACTGTTTTCATATTCAATACATTATGCTTACAGGACTAAAGTTAAGGGATCGTAGTCACAAGCTTCCGCGCAGCTATACTAGTCATCTGGCGGGCGCACCTTTGTGACATAGTCGGTCAGTGCTGGATTCAGACCGTTGGAGACTCCTTCTTGATTCTTGAATGCTCTTTCAAAATATCGTCAATATTCTTATCAAACTGGTGCCGTTTGCGCTCGAGTTGTGTCAAGAGTCTACACGGTTGTCCACAGAATTGTCGGCGGCTGATTCAACAATTCGGTTTCCAGGAGGTCCTGATCCCGTACCCTGCACCCCTGATCGTTTTGGCTTCCCTGACAAAAATCTGATGCTCCCTATGTATATAAGGAGCTCCGCTCTGTCCATCCTATGATAGATTCAAGGCTCTTTTAACCCTCTCTTATGTGCCCCTTTGTTGTGCGTCCCACATCTGTCTCGACGGAAGAAATTGCGGGGCTGTAGGAGGAGCTACAAGAAACAAGCCACTCGCATCTTTTGCCTTCTTTTTTTTCTTCTTCTTTTCTCGTTCCAGATCCTCAGTCCCTACAGTTTGGAGCCCCTGGCTTGATGAACAGATTGAATGTGGCATATGTCCAACGTACGGCACGCTGTGAAAGCCTGCGTCAACGCAATTGTATGCATGTACATGGCGCATAAGATCAATACATGGAAGATCTGATGTGAGCTGAGCCAGATGTCGAAATGGCCTGGTGCAAAACGTTCAGGGATTCGTAACTTCACTCCTGGGTTAGAGCTAGCTCCTTCAACATGAAAAGGGCATTGGAAAGGGAAAGCAAGATGTTCGTACTGCATAAAGGCCACAGCCCCCTCCGTACAGAAGGAGCTCGACAAGGTACTGTTTCATGCTCGAATATTCCAGCATGTATTCTAGCCCATATACCTGCACGCCATGTAGCAAAGGGATAAAAGCGGCTGCACCGAGCGTCGCGTAGGCACCGACCCTCATCTTGCGCCACCGCAACGTCCTGAACTCGGGCGTAGAGATGAGAGCCGCTGTGGTAGATCCACAAATTATGACCTAACGACCTGGTCAGCATGCATCGAAGACTTGTCACCCTCAGAACCGAGGGTATATTGACAAACAATAGTCCAATGAATCTTCTGCAGCATTGGCTCACAGTTGAAGATATAATAGATACTAGGGATAAAGGTACCAGTAGTGACAATGATGATTCCTAGTAAATCCATCCGATGCCAGAATTGCTCCACCTCTTGTGAGTAACTCCCGATGAGATGGTACACAGCGCTGAAAATCAAGCAGCTCTCGGCGGAACAAAAGAAGATACTGAACATGATAAAATCGGTCCTAGGGGCGTCGATGTATTGTGACCAATAGATGTGTTGGAACCTAGTGGTCGCAAAGAATGGTAGTAGTATAGCGCCGATCAAATGGGTGTACACGTTGCAGGTCTCATTGTGCAAGAAGGTAAGACTCTTGACAACTTGTAAATAATTTGCATCCATGGGTCGATAGCCGGCGAGTATGTACTTGTTGTCTTGACGCCACTCGGGAATATCGTGCCGGGAGACGGTCCGGGGAGTGAATGATACATGGAACATGGGCTTCTTTGCGCCGCTTTGTTCCCCAGGCTGCGCACGGCGCTGTTTGATGGTATTTGGTCTGGGCATGGTGAGCGATCGTGCTTTGCCCTCGGATACTAGTATCGTGTAAGGTTCCCGTCCTGCGCTCGTATCAATGAGGAACTTACAGTACAGATGTGATGTCGATTTTATCCATTTTCTGACGACTGGTAAGCGGGCTGTATGTACTCTCTCTAACACTGAAACCACCGAATAATCAGTCAGCTTCCTTACAGTAACATTGTCAAGACTGGAACGGTTAAATTGAGATAGTGAAATTAGATTACATAATGAATTAGAGTACATACAGTACGGTACCGTACAGTAGCAATAGAACTTATCTAGGAGTCATCTCGCCTCTTATGGAGTAAGCAAACAATATTTGTGACGGTGTCTCCACTGTACTGTATGTAAGGGTTACTGTAAAAACCAATTGTCATCTTATCAATATCTCATATGTGTGTATGTATGTTTTTGCTCTTACATTCTTTTCGTTGTCATAGAATAATGGTTTAATTATTACATCATGTCAGCATCAGATAGCCGGGGTGCCATCTTAGGTTGTCAGTAAGCTGCGGCTTATTCTGGACATCTTGGGCGGATGAAAGTTAATTGGTGTCAATGCCAGCTGCAATTATCAGTCTCTGGAGGCATTATGATGTGTCAGCATTTCCAGAGGAACTTCAACCAATTCATTGTTAAAAGACTGGCAAACTTTCTGCCTTAGTCTCTAATTTCATCGCACAGATGCCTATCATTATGTCCAAATCTGTTGTCCTTGAAGACGTTACTGGCGGAAGTGCAAAGGCCGCTCACCTTTGCGTTTTGGTTCATGGCGTAAGCATCATCTCCTGACGATCAATTCTTATACGTCCTGCAGCGCTGACCATAGGAATAGCTATGGGGAAGCCCCAGTCATATGCGCAATGTTGCTAAGGCTTTGCGTGACAAATATTCAAAAGACGAACTATACATCCTACCCGCTGAGAAGAACCGCGGCGACTTCACATACGATGGCATCGAGCTTGGTGGCGAGCGCGTTTGCTCAGAGATCGAAGACAAGTTGCGCAGCATTCAAGAGCAAAGAGGCAAGATCATTAAGTTGAGCATCGCTGGATACTCGTTCGGTGGCCTGGTTTCGCGATATGCGGTTGGTTTGCTTTATGCGAAGGGAATTCTCGATAATCTCGAATGCATGGTGAGACGTACTCAGGGGAACAGTAGTAGGAAAAGATTGGCTGAACTGACAATCCTATTAGAACTTTACCACATTTGCATCCCCACATCTCGGAGTGAGAACGCCACTTAAAGGATGGCTCAACAGCGTCTGGAACGTCTTCGGTGCCCGAACGCTATCCATGTCCGGTCGCCAACTCTTCACCATCGATAAATTCCGCGACACCAACCGACCTATTCTCGCAGTGCTCGCCGATCCAGATTCTATCTTCATGTCTGCTCTCAAAAAGTTTAAACGCCGCACACTATACACAAATATTGTCAACGATCGAAGCGTGGCACACTACACATCCGCCATTGCCAAATATGATCCTTATACAGACCTTAAAAAGGTCAATCTAAACTACCTTGAGGGGTATGAGGGCGTGATTCTTGACCCTGACCATCCTATTGCGCTTCGACCGAAACTTGAACTAGACACCCTATTTACAGACTCCGAAGCTCTGAAGAAGTGGACCACGAGCATCCCGTTTACGGTGGCAGTCGGCGTTATAATTCCGATCGGTTTTATTATCTTCCTCGCCTACTCTGCCGTGCAAACAGTCCGAAGTGCCAATCGAATCAAGGCACATGAGTCAGGAGAGGCCAGGTTGAAAATCGAGCTGTACCGCGTGCCCCTACGGATTAAGGAGATTCGAAAAGAAGTCGAGCAAGCATATGAGGTCCTTAACAGCTCACAGAAGCAGCAATACTTGGCAGCGTCCGACTCAGGGGATGGCCTGGCTTATGATGTTGAGGATCGAAAGCTGCTGAAGGAAGAGCGCAGAATGTCGACTCCAGGACAGCTGGCGTTTGCGCTGACTCCTGATCAGTTCAAGATGATCGAGAATTTGGATGCAGCTGGTTGGCGCAAGTTTCCCGTCCACATTCAGAAGCACCGACATAGCCACGCGGCTATTGTCGTGCGCATGGATAAAGAGAGTTTCGCGGATGGTTGGGTTGTTTTGAAGCACTTTGCTGGGAGTGAGTTCCTCATTTAAGGGGAACGCTCTATTACAAGGGATTATCATATTTATGCACGATTTATTTGCGAGGCGTTGGGAATACGTTTTATTCAGTTGGCATATATGGATAGAATTGGAGTTTTCTCTTGTCGATTTCCCATATCCGGCTCTGTGCCCCCTGGAAATAAGAATAAGAACTGCTGGTGCTTAAGTCTCATCATGCCACTATTGCGCAATCGTCAGAGGACTCGTTTCGTGCTACATCGGCTTCTACCCACTTGATCTTGCGTCTTGGCAGAAGTGATGCTCTCGATGTTGCGCTAAATACCTTTCGTGCCCTGCCACCAAAGATACCGTTTTTGAATCAACCGGTCTTAATATTGACGACACTCGTCTCGAGGATATGAGGCCTTGCCTCCGGAACCACCACTAGTGAAACTGGGAGGAAGTAGCTTGTCCACAGCACCAAGCATTCGACTTTTCTTCAAATGAATTCGAGTTGTGTGAAGTCGACAAGTTTTGGGTCGACATAGCTCTCAATGGTGTAGGTGCTGAGAACACGAGTGGCGAAGGGGTTTGCCTAAGGCGAGGAGTATCGGAGAAAGTAGGCGAGAGGCAGCGGCCACTGCTAAAAATAGAAAGTATTTCAGGCCCAGACTCAAACTTCTAAATCAATCCCCTTCAACAAGGTCGCGAATCTTCCGGACAGAAATACTCTACACGTGCTGTCTATAACGGCCGTATAAAGACTGCTTTCATAGTTCCCTTTTTTGAAAAATGAGTTCTCGTCGGCCGAGATGACGTCCTTGAAAAGTTGCTGTGAAAGGCTTCAGCCTCAAGGCCACAAAGGTAAAGAACACCAAAAAAACACATACGGGCGAAATACTCCTCGCCCTCACTGTTGCCTAGGATCTTGCTTTTGGCTGAAAGCTAGATATCCTGATGAATGACTCCAGAGGTGTATAAATAAGTGGCTGCTGCTCGTCCGTGACGATGATCAGGCTCAAAGCACACAAAACACCCAGAGGTAAGCTGCCCGATATAAGCAAGTCCGCCAACTCAAGATAACACTCTCAAGATGACTTCCACCGTACGGCAGATGATCGGCGACCGGTCGCCGGCAGAGACAGAGATCACAACCCCGACTCCAGCCTTCTTCCCTATTGTCAATAACGGAATCCGCAAGACGCTAAGCAAGTCGACGGAGTTTCGAAGCCTTGATACGGCTATCAGGGAGAACAGCCTTGACGATAACAAGACCTTCTCCTCAGATCAAGGAGAAATGCCGCAGGATGATCGAGGAATTGTCGGATAATAAGGTCAGAGGGGCGATATTGGCGAGGGAAAATCCGGCTTGGGCGCACGCGGTGTTGGACCTGTGGGAGACGACAAATGCTGGGATTCCGGAGCCATAGGTGCAAAATGGGTCAGTCGGCGAGAGATGACTCTGAGGAAAAGTTAGACGGGCTGGTGGCGTTTGGCGGAAAGGCTTGTTGGAGATTCGGTCGTAATTGGGACTAAGTTTTCAGTTAAATAAAGCTTCTGCGTTGAATGAGTCACAAAGGTTTCGGTACGCTCTAATTGGTGGTGTTCTTGCAATAGTAACTCAGAAGCCTCGTCCTCTTATCTCAGATGAGAGCATGTTTCCAGGTTCCATGTTCCAAGTTCCTGCTGCCGTAGAAATTGATAGGAAGTACAAGCTACAGCACTTTGAAATAAGTATATCCGTCTCCCAAAAACCATGGAATTGTCTTGAAATTACCACTGAGCCGAATACTATGAAGCTCGTCTGAAGATAGCTTGAAGAAGCTAGTTCCTGCTGGAACTGTTTTGTTGTAATTATCGAGAGTCGTGCGTACATTCTGATATTCTTGTCCTTTGATTGGGTCTTTTGACTTTTAGATATGCTCTGAGATTGGAATCAGTATGTAGAACTTACCTTCTGGGATACTTTTCCGGAAATCTATGGCGTAATAAACAACATGGCTTTCAGAGCCATCGTCGGATTGCTTCTGAATGGCTTGAGCCCAAGTCGCAAGTTTATGTACTTCCTTTGGAGTTGCGCGGCCGTAGTTAGCTGGTCTGCTCACTCGTTGCAGAGGAATTACATGGATATATAGCCTCATGTTCAGGAACCCCTGAAAGTCTTGTTGGCCTCAGCCAGAGCGCGGTGTCCCCTGCTGGCATTAGCTGCGATATGGTGGCTGCAGGTGCAGCAGGGTACGGTGTCCTTTTCGACTCTCACCTCAGGCGTGATTAAATCGTGTTGTCACTAAAACTCAATGCAAGGTAGCAGCTGGCGGTAAGACCCTGGTGTTCTCGACGCAGTTCCATGGATATGCAGACCCTTGATCTGCGGCCTCTGGGGGAAGAGTGATGTGGCTGCAGAGCCTTAATGAGGCTCTGGCGGTGAGATCTGGGTATATAAGGAGCTTGGGATACTGAGATCAATGGTGCGATTTAGCAGATAAACCTCACTTTCAATATCTTCTCCTCTTTCAATACCTTCTACTATTTCAAAATACATCTACCCACTGGTGAATTCTTCACTCCAATATGGTCTATACCTGACAGCTCTCTAATACCCTTTCTAGACTCCTCCTCGGTCCCAGTCAAGCCCAACAAAATGTAAGACCACAAAACCACATATAAAGCAGGAAATGACGTTGAAGGAGCCGGGCGAGAACTATTGAAAGAAGAGTTGGACGAGCTGTTAAATTTGATTATCGCGGGGTTGATGATGTATTCTCTCCTTTTCATGTTACGTTCAAAGTGAGATTGTGGCGTTCTATAGCAAATATCAGCAAGCATATCACCCGCCACAATGCCGTGGCGCAGCACCTGACGTGATGGCCCCGCACTGCAGCGTGCGTACCGGTTGGTCCGAGCATCCCCGCGCGCTCGGATCCCCTTATCTTAAGCAATGGGTACGTAAGTAGCGTAGTGCTCCCGTTAAAAGACCCGCCATCAACGCCAGGTCACATCCGCTTTACACAGACAAGCCCATCTCAGCAACACAATGTCCACGTCTAACCCTCCTATGCCAAAGCCCAACTCATTAGTCGAGCGACTGGAGGAGTTTGCTTCAGACTTCGGTGCAGTACATTGCACGCTCGCTTCTGATATTTCTCAAATAGAGTGTCCACCGCGTTCCCAGTCAAGGAGGCAAACGCGTTCCCAGTCAAAACCGCCTTCCCAGGCTTCCAAGCCAACGGAAACCCAGCCGACCGAGCAAATAGCTAAGCAACACGAGAAATTGGCTTACGATTTACTGGTGGCAGTCTTGCGTGACTTGGATAGTTTAAAGGTTAAGTTGAAAGCAATAACGAATGATGCCGAAGCTCAAGACAGCGCCAATGAACAAGTCATGAAAGAAGCGACGAGCGGTCTACAGATGGACACTCGACCAGATACTGGCATAGTCGCAACCACTACGCGAATCGGCATCCCCGAGCAAGAGAGGTCGTCCCAATCTCAGCCAAGCGAAGATTCACCACCGACATCAGACGACCAGTCGACCGTCGGGTCACAGGATGTGGCCGTCCAATTCGAAGGCGTTGGTGAAGCCGTGGATACACAAGCCCAGCCCGAAGCCTTTCCAGATATGCCGGAGGGTCAACAGCCCGTCGAATCAGAGGACGTAATCATGAGTGAGAGCAAAAGTGCTGACGGGTTGGCACCATCGCATTCACTCGAGGGCAACGATGACGACACGGCGCATCACACAACCCCAGAGCCAACTACACCAAGGCCAAGTCAATGGGTCAGCTTGAATATAAGAGCCGAGAGCTCGTCCACGGGCAGCTACACGGCTGTGAGCGAATCACGTGCTTCCACCGTGGACAGGTCACCAGCTGGCTCTGTTTCGACTCGCATCACATGGCCAGACAGCTCCACTGGTGCTTGTGAGCAAGATGCTGCCATGTCGGGCGTTGAGAGTACAGATGATGATCAATCACGATACTGTCCGGCTGGAGGCCTTAACGCAACACCAGCTGAGACGAATATCATTCAACCGCCACAGGGTCCTGCAGCCAACGAGACAATCAGCATGGCAGATTCTGTGGTCGATATTGAAGCTAATTCTGCCCCTCAGACGCCTCAGGGCCATATAACTAACGACGAGGCTAATTCTCCTGGTTCCCGCCAATCACCGGCAGCAGATGACACCGATGTCCCAGGAGATACCGACCAACAGGATACTGGACCTCAAAGCAGATTACCCAGTCTATCGCTCGCCGATAAGGCAAGACTTATTTCCAAGATTCAGGAATTAGAAGCCCAAGGTTGTGCACAACACATCTCGGTTCCCCATATTAATGTTGAATTGGAAGATGTAAAACAATGCATCGACACAGGAGACTGGAGATGCACAACCATGGAATACAAAGCGGGCCGAGAAGGTAAGGGATACGCGTCGATCTATGCAGGCAAGCCGAAGAACCAACCTTTCATCGATTGGTCAGCTTTCACTGCTGAGTTCAAGCGGCCCACAACTGAGGAAGCCAAGGCTGTGTTTGAAATTACTGCCCAGAATCCGCCAAAAGGGAAGATACCTTACTACATCGGTCATGCGGACATTCTCTCTGAGCAGGCATTAGACCCTGGGCCTCTTATTACTGGAAACAGTGATCTTAAAGACATACATACCAACTATCACCATATTGGGGGCCATCTCTCCGGCAATCGCATTCACTGTGAAGATTTTACCTATCTAGATGAAACCGATGAGGAGCCAGTATGGCGCGGCCTGCGATCCTTCAACGAGGTTTACATTGGGACTGGATACAAACTGTGGTTAGTGGTTGCGAAACATCACATAGCCAAATTTGATGCATTCGTCAGGAAAACGTGGCAATGCAAAGAATGCATCGGTGGGATCTCGCACCAATGTCTCTTGCTTGCCCCCTCGAGTCTCGAGAAGGCAGGCATTGACTTTGACATCTACGTTGTTGGATGTGGAGAGGCTGTCTGGACTTTGCCTGGGCAGCAACATAGCATCATCAATGTCGGCCATTGCGCTGCCCGGTCAATGAACTTTCTATACCCTGGCGAATCGATTGATTTCAAGAAGCTTGCTCACTGTCTAGATTGCGATCAGCATCCCCTCAGCATCCAGTACGGCATCCCATTAGTGTCAACAGAGCCCGACCGGAAGCGCAAACAACAAGCGCATTCCCACTTACCATTGAAGAAGACACGCAACGAGACTGCTCCCCAACGAGAGCTCGTTAAAATCAACGAAGCGCTACAAACAGCAAACCTAACTTATCGGCCGATAGCGATCGACCATGAAAATCCATCCGTCGCAGAAGTCAACGTCTATAAGCTAGCGGCTGCAGTACGAAGCACACTCGCCATAGAGCAGTTTATTGAAGTTGTGCGGCAATGCAGGGACCCGGAAATCAAGACTCAACTTATCCAAGCGCGAAGCTCCTTGGAAGGAGCTGTCGAATTAATGAAAGCTGCAGACGATCACACAATGGCCCCAAAACTTCGCGTTCGGCTTGGTCAATTAAATCTTAGTCAACAAGCTGAAAAGGAAAAACCGGGCTATCGGAAAAACCACAAGGGCGGCTTTCTCGACGAATTTGCAGCCAAGCATGGATTAATAAGGACTCGGCTGAAACACCATCTTCAAGAAGGAAAGAAGTGGACATCGGTATGCACGTCGCACGATGGACTACTGCCTTTTATTTTCTTGAAATCAGAAAAGGCTCTTGGAATTACTAAAGAGGACTGGGTAACAGCCACTCCCGAGGAAAACAATAAAGCATTCCACAAACTCCTTGATGATAAGTATACGAAGAACCTCTGTATAGCAGGAAAGGCACTTGAAAGATTGCTTTTTGGAGAGTCGGTCAAATTTCTTTGGGAGAAGAATGGCTTGGACCCATATGCGCATAATATCGATGAGTTGCTTAAGGAATACGAAATGGAAGAGGCGAGCGCTGCCCCAACTGACCATGGTGCACGCGGGGCAATGGCTTAGTCAGTTGGATCTGTAAATCCAACTTAGTTATCATGGCATAATACAGCTACCCTAGACAGAGCAGATGTTTTGCAATTAACTACCCTACACGTTGACTTCTCGTTTACAAACTCAAACCATGGAAATGTCTTGACTTCTACTCGATCCTTCCTTCTAAGCTTACGAACCAAACGTCACAGCCATTTCGGCCAGTGTGAATAAGACAGGGCAGCTTCATCAAGTGGAATTCGAACACCAGTAGGTTTGATATAGATTGCTGATCGGAGTGGTCTTCCAGACAGAGTGGGTATTCCACAGAAGGACGATCCCATAAGCCGCTCGTCGACCTCGAACTTCTTGCCGATTGTCTCATAGTCGGCCAAAAAGGTCGCTTTGTTGTCGACAGGCGCCCAGAATACGTAGCACTCCTCTCCGGCGTCGCATCGTCAATACGCGTAGTCCAGCGACATCCTTCATTAGCCCTTTTGCTACACCGTAGCATGCCCAGAGTGGGGACATACCTTGATCTCCTAAGGCTCCAGAGCGCGGCACTACAGGACCCCGCCGTTGGTGGTAAAAGCTATTTTAAGGACTTTAGCGGCCCTTTCTACCAATTGAGACTGCGAGTGTTGATTAGTAAAGCTATCCGCAGGTCTAGCGCGCTTGCCTGACCTAGCGAATGCTTTCTGTTATCCCCAGACCAAACGCGCAGCCATTCTCCACCTCACATTTCACAATGCCAGTTATAAAGCGACCATCTCCTGCACCTATCCGTCGAGCCCCTCAAGTGCTCAAGGATGGCCGTGACACAAGGCCCCTTATACGATCGAATGTTTATGTCTGATGCCCACAAGCGTCGACGTCTCACACCGCCGATGGATATCGCGAGCGATTCCAAGAAATGGAAGCTCAACCACCAAGCATTTCCACCAGCAAGTTTGTGGGATAACTTGTCGGAGAAACACCTGACAAGGAACGCGCTGCGAGAAGTGGACAGGAGAAACGGCGGAGTTGCCCAGAATTCGGCACGCACGCGTAGCCATTTTGTCCCACGCGTCACCGCGAGGATCGAGAGGTCCCATCGATCAATTTTTAGACCAGTGTTCCCCAACGTGCCTTCAACAGATCAAGCAGCTTGCAGAAGAAGGCGGCGCAGACTTAGGGGGCTTGAGAGGAGTATGTGATTATCAATGGGACAGCCGCTTTTTGCTGACGCTGGTAGTACCGCAGATCAAGCCCGCGGCTCGGGATGAGCTCGAAGCATTCGAGCCTCGGTCGTCGAAAACGGGGTTCACAGTTTCCTTCAAAGAGCAATGCCACGTCGGATACCACAACGGCCAAGAGCATGGGGCCCTACGATCGAAATTTTCAGCAACATCTCACCGACCACGACATTTACCCCGACAGGTACGAGTACCCCGATGGCCGAATGCCCCCGCGACCTGGAAACCTGGAGGAGATCAAACAAGCCTTGGGACAGCCCCGACGCTCACTTTCTCCTTCCGTGTTTCCAGATGATAAGTTTGAGGCCTTCCAGCGGGCCGATGCGTATGCATCAAAAGAGAGTCAGGTCATTGTCGAAGTTATCCCCATGATAGAAGGGAATGTCGGGGACAGAAAGTGTGCCGCTCGCCAAGTCCCATTCACAAACCTTGACCATTTGACCGACGGTTCACTTGTGCCAGGCAACCCAGATCTATACTACGGTGCTCGCCCTGAACAACTTGACCAGAAAGTGCGCCAAGAACTCGGTGGTCATATCATCCCTTCAACACAACATGATCTTCCGATCGTACCGAACTTCTTTCTCGAGGTAAAAGGGCCAGATGGTTCAGCTGCGGTAGCCAAAAGACAACTATTTTATGATATGGCATTAGGAGCGACAGGCTACGACGCTATTCGGCTGTACAAAGCAGACGCTGCAACGTATGACAATAAGGCGTACACTGTTGGCTGTACCTACCAAGATGGACAACTCAAGATGTATGCAAGCCATTTCATCGAGCCAATCGGCCCCGAAAAGAAACATGGCATTGCTATGACACAACTCAAAGCGTTCGCTTTGACTAACGACCCAGATACCTTCCGCCAAGGAGCAACTGCATATCGCAATGGAAGAGACTGGGCCAAGCTACAAAGAGACCAGGTGATTGCACAAGCTAACGAGAGAATCGGGCTCGGAAGTATCGAACCCCCACAAAGCGAGGTGTTGGGTGTGAGTTCCGCAAGCGATGCATCCTACGTCACGATCGAAGCAATGGATCAAGAGACGACTGCACATTCAGATCTCCATGCAGTGCCATCGCCGTACGAATCCGATACGTCTGCAGACGAGTTATCACTCGATTTCCAACCGCCACCCAAACGTTCACGATCCCCACAAAAGCGATCGTGCAGCGCCCAGGACCAGAGCCAGTTGGAGAAAGGCGATGGTACATCAAAGAATCCTTTCAAGGCTGGAAAAGACTTTCATCTCCTTTTGGGCAATCACAGGGGAAGCGTGTAATTGAAATCCCTCCAAGTCCTTCGCACCGGGTGTAGTCTGCTTCATTGCGTATAAGGCGTCTGATCCGCGAGAAGAGCTCGATTCTGCCAGCCCAGCATCCATCGTTCTCCATCTCGTTGCAACCTGACTTTTCTGCCATCTCTCAGGAGTTTTCTCAGCCAAGGCGTAGACCGGCCGCGAAATCGTGCTAAAACCTCCCTGAGCAGGTAACCCGCGGTTACTGCACAAGCCCAAAGCGGATCAAATATCACCACTTCATGAGCAGGCTGCAGGCAGCTGTCTTCACCCAAGTAGACTCATCAACGGTTCTCCCGATACTGGAGTGGAACCTCCAAACAGCCCAACAGATATGTCCTTAATCCACGATGGTTCTTTAGGCGTTTCAAGTATGTTCTCGCCTTGAAGGCTAGAGATTGGAATGATATAAGTACTGCAGATAATGAGTTTCAGCGTGCTTCTTTGGAAAGGAAAATTATTTCATACCAGGCGCTTAGGTTAGCTGTATTAAACTTACGCACCACGCCCTCAAAAGTCTGTCTGGACCAATTGACCAAATCCCTGTGCGTCGGCCATATAAGCTAGGAACAAGGCAGGGCATGTGCTACCAATCTTCGCACTTACATCTTGTTGACGAGGATTATTAACTTGTCTCGAGGTTGGAGCGCACCACTGGATAATGAGTTTGTCATATTCTGGACGGATAGCTCCCAATTCGTTGAATCAGATGCATCCACGACCCAGAAGGCGACATCAGGTGCCTGATTTTCTACAACTAAGGGATCAGCTTGTGTCAGGAAACATCTAGAGGGCTGATGACATACTTTCAACAATAAATAGTTCCGACGGGGTATAGAAGGATTGTGCCCGTCCCCTCTCCTCGTAGAATGGCACAATTTCTGCGCAATCTTGAATTTCCTTTCGTTCCAGCTCCTCCAGTTGTGGTAGCTCAAGTCCACACTAAAGACAGTTAGCATCTGCCTACGTGCTAGGTAGGGCGTGAAATACCTTGTAAATGAGGCTGCCGATAAGGGTTTTCTTTCCAGCACCGTTATTTCCAAGCACACGCAGCGATTTTGATGCTCTAGCAAAACGTACTACACTAAGAGGGCGAGTCGCCTAAAGGAAAATGAACTTCGTACTGCATATTGTTCGAGTGGGGTAAAAAAGAAGGGGAAAAAAGTGTACTTGGTCACGATTGCACGTGATCTTGTTTTGTCATGGGCCTGTATCTCGTGACTAAGTTATTTTGGGCTAGCTCTGCCGTAGACCACTGCCCTTGCGGCTCAAATCCCCAAGATCCCCATTCGACGCTAAGGCATGGCATTGACCGATTTGGACTAGATAGCCGTGTCGGGGCTGGCACGACGGCACGACATGGCAAGAGTCAAGAAACTGAGTATAGCCATTACCAACACTTGCGTCGTGGCCCGGATAATTTACGATATGAATAGGATAGTAGAAGGCAGAAACGATATTTAAAGTGACTCTCATATAGAATACGTTGACGTCTGCAACTCAATTTCACGCCTTTACATTTCCCGTGCTCGCTTGGCTCCTCCGTTGGCCTCTGAATCTTCCCGTGGTCGCTTGTTATGAGGCTGGATATCATCGTAACGCCTAACTATGCAGCTTGATTCACGACTCAAACCGGCTCCCCCATCAACTTCCGGATCTTGCTCGTCAATGTCATCCCGCCCAACTGTGCAGCTTGATTCACGGCTCAAACTGACTCCTCCATCAGATTCTGAGCCTTCCTGGGTATAGCTCGGTCCCCGGCTCGAATTCAGAATAGTTGGTGAAGGACTTGCCTCTAACTCCTTGAACTTTCGGGCCAAGTACTCTTTCTCTGCCATCAATGCAATTTCCGCATAGCTCAATTGCTTACTGCCAAATCTAGTCAGCAGACTAGCCCCGTAAGATATAAGAGACTCGATAGTTTTCCAAGCGCTTGCTTCAGGTTGTACCCCAAGTATAGCATAGATAATTGGCGTCGCAGATGATCCATCAGTAACATCAGGTTTGGCCTTATGAGTATTAATGTATACTTTTATATTGTCGTCAAGCCCTCGCCAGGCAGCACCATGGAGACCATTAGCAGCATTTTCCCGTCCCGGGTCTGCATGGTATTCTAGTAGTAGAGAAGCCGGTTCTTGATGCCCCTCGCGGTTGGCCAAGAATAAGGCAAGGTCATAGTTCTGGAATGAAGCGAGGCAAACCGGAGAGAGCATTCCCTGAGGAGAACCTTTTGGGCGATTCTGTGGGGACAGAAGGGCCCTGAGGGGATCGAAAGGATAGGGAGACCCTACTGGGAAGGGTCCATAAACAGAGTCGCGGATAGGAAAGTTGAAAGATTGAGGGTTTGGGGTAGTCATCGTGGATTTGGTATCGATAAACAGAGATGTATGAAGATGTTTGGAATGAGCTGAGATGTCTTGTATATGAGCGATGCCGATGAAGACAGAAGTTGGGAGAGAGTTGGAAACGGGAAAGACGGCCCTTAAGTACTCTACTGGACAGGATAACATGACTAACCACATGAGAGTGTCATGGTCTTTTGCATGGTCAGCTGAGATATATTTCGTATCGTATTCAGTGAACCCACCAATGATCCATGAAAGCACACGGATTGGACACTGCAAGGACAAGATTGAGGTTAGTTGAAGATAGAGCGCTTGTAAATGTGTAAAAAGGGGGCTTGCTGGTCCAGAGAGACGCCCAACGACATCGGAATGGCACTCCTATTGGAGATACTCACTGCCTCAGGGCCGGCAACTTGGTCAATCACATGCAGGCTACCATCATAGCCTGTATGAGGGCCTAGAATGTATTCAATCCATTGATTCATTCGTTAGATGAAGTCATGGGCGGCCTGTGACAAAACTGACCCGGGCACTGCCCCTTTCCAGCATCAGCGGTGTATGCCCAGCCATGGTTGAGTTAACAACTTCTTGATAGGAGAAACGCAAAAGAAACCATGTCTGGCTCAATGATCATATCTTCATGTAGGCTCCAGAACCGTTATCTTATAGCAATCTCTAACCTTTCTCAAGACCCGGATTATTGAACTCAATGGTTGCCCTTCTCATGAGCCTTACCAACATTTATACTGCACAAAGAGGCAGCTGGTCCAGTACGGCTATCATTACTGTTTCTATCATCGGAGGTTGGACGGCAATCATGGGGATATTTTTCTCTGTTTACGAGCTATGGCTGCCGAAGAATTATAGATACTCAGTTTCTAACTCCTTCCTTTAAAGTCATCCTCCAACAGACGCATGCCTTCAAAGATTTTACCCATATCCGTCTTCTCAATCGATCCACAGTCCTGCCGGATTTTTTCCATAAGGAGTCGCAAGAACTGAACAGGGCTCTGCGAAAATATTGACTTATTGACCACGCTTCCTCCGCAGCCTGGCGGGATAAAGCCATCTGGACCGAGGATGACAGAGTCATCTGCAACATCCCAAGCCAGTCCAAGTAAATCGCAGAGGTTGGTATAGTCCTGAAAGGATGACAGGTAAAGTTGTCCAGAAAAAAGGTTCAGGAACATGACAACATTTCGCGGAGTAGCATGGACAGTGGGCTTTCCTGGTACGCGATAGAGTTGTAAATGATCAAGCGATGAAAAGGCAAGGTTTACCCTGGGAGCATAGAGGTGGAGAGTAACGTGCCGGGATCTTTCAATCAATGGTAGTAGCTCTTGAGCCTCGAATGGGCTTATAATGACCAGGCCAACTGGTTCAACTTGACAGTTATTGGTCAGAATCCACTGCACCGGGCGTTGAAAGGAGTCTGAGTAGTTTCTGGTTCCTAAACTCCCTTTGACTGTCTTGGAAAAATCCAATGTGGCACGTAAGGTGCTCGGGAACCCTTGAAGGTTAAAATTTTGAGCTGCCGAGGTGTTGTTCAGTGTCTGGAAGGCTGGTCTATGTTCGGCCTGGAACAAAGTAATGTCGATTGAAGAAGAACCGTTCACTATCCAATCTTTCAGTGATTGGCTAAGAAAATGAATTTCCGGCTCCGCCGCAGGTGGGTTTTCAACTTGTCGTTCTTGCGCTGTTTCGGGGGAAAGTTCTCGCTCCTGCTCTTCCTGTAATGATGCTGTGTAAAGTTCAGTCAATCCAAACTCGTCGCTGCGAGCCCGAAGCTCGCTGGCCATCGAAGAACCCACTTGGTCCAAAAATGAATTCAAGCTAATGCGGTCTTGTCTTGGGCGATAGCGTTGGTCCAGAGTCTGAGCTTCCTCTTCGAGAAACTGCTCTGCCCATTGAGAAGCAGCATCACGGGGTTTTCCTGACCAGAAGACCTGTTGCCTACTGAATCGAACACCCTGGTTGAGCCATAGGGGAATCGCTTTCCGCAGATCGAGACAAGTTTCGGTGATAACCCAACTGAGAACGTCACATATGGCGATCTCACGTCTGCTAGCTTTCCCTTGGGGGTTTGAACGGATGATTTTCTGCTCAATCTCCCAGGGCACGCAAAACTCCACGCTTTGACCTTTCCCAAGTTTCCGCATCCGCATGCAAGCTACAAGAGGGATTAGCGATAATCTAGCGAGATGTTGTTTCCACATACCCTGAACCAATCGATCCTTTGTTAAACCGGCACCCAAAGTGACTACTGCGCGGTAGTCTGGAGGAAGCTTGAGATCCGTCCCTCTGGTGTGCGACTCATCTAGAAAGACGAGGCATTGATCTAGCTGTTCAGCAAATGGGGACGTTCCAAGCTCTTCGACTTTGCCAGAACGGTCGAGTACAATAATCTCGTCATCTTCATTGAAACAGACGACTGCCTGGGTGCTGTTGTCATTTCTATAACGTGCCAGCCACTGCCTGGCAAACTCTAGGTTAGGGAGGTCAATTACCTGAGCGCCAACATCTAAAATTACACGCGTCTGTGTGCTCATTTTCAATACCATATCTAGAAGCATCTGGCTATCAAGTGGGCTACTTTTGGCTTCCCGAGACACTAAACTGACCCCGTTTTGTGGTTGCAGCAGATGGCTAAGCACGAGCGCGTTGGTATGCTTCTGCTCCGGAAGGTCTAATTGTTTGATGTTTGTGGGAAGAATGTATCTTGAATCGTTGGTTCCGCTGAATCCAGTGGTAGGATTGGTTTTAATCTTGCCTAGATCCCAACCGGAAGCAGAGAGTTTGTGGGGAAATTCTTTTGCCTCCTTACTGAAAACCAGGTGGCTCAAGTAGTAATCGATCGCCAACTTAGAGTAGCAAAGGTGGCCATATATCTCTTTTTTGAATTGGACTCGATCTCGCAAATTGACTCCTTCTAGGGTTTTGAAAGGCGATGGCAGGGTCGGAGCGGTTCTGGTCCACTCATGGTATTCCACATTAGCATTATCGGATTTCGAAAGGAGGCAGAAAGCAGAGAATAGAGCTTCTTCTTCTAAGCCTCCGTAGTAGTAACTCAGGCACGTAAGGGTAATTACGACGTCAGGATGGCTGAACTCTGACCGAGGCGTCGGGCTATCTTTAGCACGAAAAGGAACAGCCAACTTGGTACCAGATTCACGATGCGGATCGATTCCATAGTTGACTCTCCATCTCTTTTGACCCAAAGCAAAAGCGAGGATGCCACCTGCAAACAGGCCACGTAGAAGTAGAATGCGGCCGAGTACTGCTCCGTCAAAGAACAAACTAGTCTCGACAAACGTAGTGTCTGCTTGCTTGACCTTCCATCGAGCGATGTAACGGTAAACGGCATTTCGAAGTTTCTCGGGCTGATTTTTAATCGGGAATCCACAAATCCCGCTGTTGCAAATTCGGCTGGCAACACGATCGAGTACTACTTCACCAGCTTCAGCTTGTAGAAAGCGAATGATGGGATATCGCCCTTTGTTTCGGTCATCAAACTCCAGAGATTTCGAAAACTCGGATTTGGCTTCGCGGGCGAATTGTGCCACTAGTCCCAGCACTTCTTGAATAACTTTCCATCTACTGGGACTGTCTTCGATTGAGCATTGCCGCCCCAGCGTGTATATGAGCTCAAATTTAACGCTGAAGTTCTCGTCGCTCTCATCGACGATATCCCGAGACGTATGGTCGAATAGTTCTCGGATTGAACTCAGTCGCTCTGCAGCTTCTTTGTCACTGCCGATTTGACATTCTAGCTCCATCAGCTGCAACGATAGCAAATGTTCCGGCTGAACCATTAGAATACCGCCTTCACTCATGCATCGTGTGACTAATCGATGAATTGAGTCTGCTCGTTGGGGATCCATACGGATATCTCTCGAGAATGGGAGTAGAAAAACTGGGCGATCGAGGAGACCAGCGAGTTTCGACGTGAGCATCTGATGCATCTGCTTTGCCTGAGGCTTGGCAACAATGACACGGATTACCATTGAGCCATCCGCAAGAGCAGCAGCAACCATAGGAACGATAACAGTAGATTTACCTTCACCCATGTTCAGCTGCATCAGTGCGTTCTCGTCCTCTGGGGGGCTGATCATCTTCTGGGCAATCTGCTGTTGCACGCTTCGGATCATGATCTCGCTCTCGCATTCCAGCAACAACCATTCAGGGTGATCCTGGACATTCCAGGTCTCATGCCCGGGATTCTGGAGCTCGCGAAGAAGGTCCACAGGACTGGATTGGAATCGTATGAGCCGCTTCGCCCGCTGAGCAGCGGTGATGGAAGTCGCGTACTCCGTGATAGCCATCTTCCATGCCTCGGACAGACAAGAGAAGCGTTGTGGACGAAGTTGTTGCAGTAACAAAAGTGGCGTTACTCTTGGCAAATAGCCAGAATGTGCAAGAATACGCTGCATTGGTTCCAGCACTGACGTCCCAGGCTTTCGCGCCAAGTTAGCGCCCATCATGCTTCGTAATAAATTCTGATAGACCGCAGTCGTGTGATCCAGGCATCGCTTCAGGTTCCGCCAAAGTAAGAAATGAAGACTCGCAGGCAAGCTCATATCGAGTTTGTCGTCTACATGCCCGTCCAAGCTTGATACACTCTGGCGTAACTCGTCCAGATAGCGACGCTCGTATGGCAACTTGGCCTGAAGATCGAGATCATTAATGATATCAGCTAAGGTTCTCGTAGTACCTGGATCCTTGCTTATCGTTTTGAATGCAGTTTTGAATAGCGGTGTTTGGCGGAACGTGTACTGTGCAGCTGGCCTACAAAGTAAATCATCGATCGATATAAATCCTAACGACCGACTCTGTGAGGGAACTGTGACCGTCTCAGGCTGGGGAAGAAGGGTAAGGCCCCGTATGGGTACTTCCTCCAGGCGAGCAGAAACCTTTTGAAGGTACTGCTTGAATCTTAGATTGTCATGCCATGAGGTCCATTTGGGGTACAACTCTGCCATGGCATTTTCACATGTCAGGTAGGTAGTGATTTTGCTCTCCCGGGGCATACTTGGGACTGTACAGGGCCACTGATTGCTTATTCGATCGCTAAAAAGCCGAATAGCGCATGTCTGGTTTGCATTGAACAGTCGTTTGCGCCTCTTTCTTAATTGTTTTGGAGTCTCGTCCCGTAAACGTGCAAGAGATCCTTCTGGGCATGAGGCAATATCGAGTGCCGCACTTTCTGCTAGCCTGCTGATGTATCCGGGAACAATTGCGCAACCTTGTGACAGATCATACGATTGCTCGGGGGGCAATGGAACATCTGATACCGAAGCAGATTCGGCCATCATCAACAGTGCTTGGGTTATCTGTGGATCATGGTGGTTTGAATATGCCACAGTGGCTATCCAAACCATCAGTTCGAATTTATTCAGCCAGTCATGCTTCCCTTGAAAAGCACGATGTATCCTACACCAGTCGGACGCTAGAAAGACTTCTGGCTTCTGGAGCCACCTCGAGTCGTATTGCATCATACTCTTGGGTGGCATTTGACTTGTGTTGACAACATTACCCACACTGAGGAGCTGATAGAAAACCTCAGCAAAGGAAGGGCTAACCTTCTCAATAGTGTAGCACTGAGACTGATAAACGCGGGAGGAGATCTCTTGAGCGCGAGCTCCTCGATCTGATACTTTCCCCTGAGTTCTCGACGTATATCTCACATCATGCTGTGTTGTAAACCCCTCGGCACCAAAGCCAGCAACCTGCCCCCTGGAGGCCCTGTTGATTGCCCGTTCAACTAGATGGGCTGAGGAGAAGTCTGGAGAATCTGGTACTTTGTGTCCGGGATAAAGAAAACAGATCTCACGGCATCTAGCGAGTACATCGCGCACGGATCTGTAGAAACGATCGTCTTGGGACATGTAGTTCAGCCTAGAAGACCACTCAACGACTTGCATAACCTTTTCATTTCTCGGATAGAAGGAGCGCTTTGGCGCCAAGCTGGAGATTGAGGCCAGGATATCGTATGCCATTTCAGTCAAGACGCCGGTCACGCGGACTACCGCAGAGCCCAAGATATCCAGAGCTTCTTCGGTTCCTGTTCGTCCAATGAAGGGATCCGGAAGACAGGAAGATGTAAGCCCGTGAAGGTAAGCCAGGTAAAGTTTGCTCTCGGTTCTGGCACTACCCACTAGCCTACCAAGGAGATTGTCTAGCTTGTAAGCCTGTACACGACGCGCGCTGCCGTGGGCCACCGTGACTATCGTATGCTTAACAATGTGGGTGAATGTTTCCGCCTCATGTCTAACATCGCCTTCAGGTATAAGGACCGTCCTCACAGGTGGCTCCCTACCATCGGATAGCACCAGTTTGCTTTTAAGTCCCACGAGCGTCCCTATAGATTGATTTGAATCAACGTGCATACCGCGGAACTGACGAGATTCGATCAACTCCTCGCCCGATTTGAGAAGAAACTCCAGTTGTAGATTGGGGATTTGGATCTCGGTGACTGACTTGAAAGTATCGTAAACCAGGTGAAGTCCCAGCGGGGCTTCAAGCGGGTTGAGGATCGTTGCGATATGCGTAGCCAGCTCACTCGAAGGGGCAATGAGAAAAGCACCATCATGACGACGAAGTTTCCAACGACTCTTATCTCGTGTCAATCGCCAGCTCGTATGATAACCGGCAAGCCAAGGGTCGCCCAGTTTGTAGAATTGTATGCTCTCTGTTTCTCGTTCGTACCAATGAGAAAAATTGCCAGAAAACTGATAAGGGACTGTCTCTTTCAATAATCGGGACGGAATCAGATCTAGGATTGATCCAAACTTGCGTAACTGCACTAGAAGATCCTGATTTTGCATGCCAAAGTGTGCTGTATACCCTTGAAACTCCCTGGTTGCGCTGAATCGCATGCCTGGTACATCACTCGGCGCAACATCTAACACCATGGATCCAAAAAGCCTCCCATAGTCTTCGTGCATATTATATTCACGAGGAAGACGTGCCAACGGGGAGCCATTGACCAGCAGTTCGCCTGTCAGGATATTCAGATCGACTTGTCTTTGTCCAGATTTTGTTTCGAGCCAATAACATGTCGAGGAGGCTAGGGACCACTCTGCTGTCCGAGAAAAGTCGGACCAGCTTCGCATTATAGCCAAATCAAGGCATTGATTGCCCCGGTTTATGACCTCATCAACAAGAAATGAGCGAGCGCGACTCAGCGTGTACTTAGTTCTGTCAACCATGATGCTTTGGAGAGCGGTTTGGGTCCTATTGGTGTCACCAGTGGTGTTGCAGATGGCAATAGAGGACTCAACAAGAAGAGACGCCTGCTGTGAGTCTCCGAGGATCTTCTTCAAGTGTCTGTCGTCAACATTAAAGGTTTGTACACACATCATGGCAACAGTAAGGGCTGACCCCGAAAACTCTCTTCGTTGCGTATAATCAGACGTATCCTGGATTTTCCCGATCAGCGTCAATAGCCACTGGTACGAGATACCGCGGCAACGACACAGAAGCCCCATAATGTCTTGATCTAGCGGCGGCCTAGCAAGGGACAGAAACCTAATTGCTAGAAGTATGAAAGAAGACAATGCTGTATGAGACTCCCAATTCTTTTCGATCCTCGAAACTGCCTTCGAGAGGTGCTCCAACAGCCGGCCACCAAACTCTACGACAGTGAGGCGTGTGTGAGCTTCTCGGGTGACCTCATTTATCAACTGTGGCCCAGCCTGCAGGGTCAACTGAAGCAAAAAGATTCCCGTCTCATCTTGGTTGAAGTCAATCGTTGGCATAGCGAGTTGCGTCAAGATATTCATCCACGGAAGACGGTATCCGTATGGCAAGGCAGCCAAGGCTTTGAACTCTCCCACGGTCATGTGCTTGGGGCACTTAGACTGACTGGCTATCACCTGATTGGGAGTCTCTCCATCTGGCTTGTGCCAGTTGCGGACAAGAAAAGGCTGCAAGTCTTTGGCGCGCTCAGGAAGTTTGAAAGTACACAAGTCCGAGACAATCATTGACCGAGTAAATGAGGAGATAAAGCTGCCACTCGTACGGTCGTGATAGCGATACTTAAGGCCATTGTCTAGGTAGACATCTGTCACGTCACTGACTGCGATGGGCTTTTGACGTCGGTGAGTTTCTAGATGAGGTTTTGCTTCTGATAAAAGATGCACTCGACTCGTTTCAGAGGTGCACCAGGGTAACAGACCGCCGTATAAGTCCAAGGGATAGGATGAATTAGGGCTTTCTCCCAAAGACTTGAAAGAAAGCACGTCATGGATGAAATAAAACGTGACATCCCGCCACTCTGCAAATTGGTGAGGGATCCCGAGTTCAAAGACCACAGCCTGAGTTTCGATAGTATCCTTAGGTAACGGCCACTCATGGACCGTTATCTGCAGGTTATTTGCTTGACTTCTCAAAGAGCAACGGTGACAGTATGGATCGTGCGTGGGATGCGTGACGCCCAGCGAAGTTTGATAAATTTGCCCGCATACTGTGGTGTTATACTGTTGCATCAAGTCGTTATATTTGTCTTTGAGTTGATAGAACTCCCTGATCTTGGCTTGTTTATCCAGCTCGGCCCGTTTCTCTATTGAGACCTTCTTATTTTGGAGTATTGGAGACTGCTGGAAATATCGCACGGGAAAAGATAAGCTGTGGCCAAAAGACCGGAATACAGATGGCTTTCCTGGCGCGCCTTTGCGGCCAATGAGGTATGTTTCAAGGCGCTGGAGTCTTTCCATGTCTGCCTTTGACTGCAACAAAAGTGCTTGCCAGATCTTAACGGGAACCTCGGCGTTGTATTCTTTGAGCATAGGGTAGTGATGCAATGCGGCTTTGTCGGTAGCTACCCAAATCTCGCCGATTGTCAGGAGCATCTGTGAGGCAGCTTCTGGGCGGTTTGAGTAAAAAGCTCTTGCAGCCGAATGATAGCCTTCAAGTAGTACCTTAAGTGATGTGCAGACTGATTCCTCGCCAAGATGCTCTTCGATCCAATTGTCGAGGTTGCATCGAACCCAAGACTCTATCATTGCGAGGTTGAAGTGGGTGTAGGATTTGTCGGCAGGTGTGCGAATCAGTGGAAGGCTGTTGGCGTTGAAGGAGGAGACGTAAGCAACCGGACTAAAAGTTGAGATGACATTGTTCCCGCTACGGTGCGAAATAGATGCAAGAAAATCGTCGATTCTTGGAATGGAGAATAGGACGTGGTCCTTCATCTCGAATGAGGATAAGGATCTGATATCCAGTTGCTTGTCCGAGTGACTACAGATTTGTTCCCATCTGTCCTTCAGGTTCTTCGAAGCTGCTGATACAACATCACAAACAGTCGAAAGCCACTTATCGTTGCAAAGTCCATCAAGCTTGCAGAGGCGGCATGAGATTTTGGTCATCATGGTGTGAAGCAGGTCGCTCGGAGCTGAAACTTGGTTTGCCACAAGAAGCACCTGTGCCATCAGGTATATCATGAAGCGCTTGTAGATACCATCAGAGCCACCTGAAAGGCGGTTCATGGTAAGCTGTAGACCCACGCGGATGAGGAGCCAGACGGGAGATCTTCTCCATGGGAGCTTACTTCTACTGTAACTTATTTCTTCGCGAGTGTTCTTGCAGATTCCTTCAACCTTGGCCGGTTTTCCGACACCTCTTAAGACACCAGTCAGCAGCTCGGTGACTATCCGTGGATCTGTTGTTTCTCGGTCCTCGTGATGGTCTTTTCCGGCTTTTCGGGCCTTGGCTTGAGCTTCAGAAACCCTCTGGTGGGACATCTTAACGAGCGTATTGGCCAAGACTTCCCGGAAGGCCTGGTTTCCGAAATCCTCTGAAGATATCGTAGTTGCAGTATCTGGGAACTGACGAACCAGGCGACCCTTAATGGCCATGGCGGCTACATTGGTAGGAGACAGCTCAAAAGTTTCGAAGTAGAATGAATTGCTCAATTTGCGAATAAGTAAGCCTGCGTTCTGCGCAGCGACATGTAAAAGGGCGACAGGGTCTATAGATATGATTGTTGGTTAGAAAGGCTAAAGCAAAGTACTGTATGTACGTACTGTCCAGTGGCAGCGCTTTGAGCGTTTTCTGAACGCCAACGTGGTCCAGAAATCCTTCCGAGTCCGTCGTGCATCGCATGGTTTGCAGCATAGAAATGGCAGGCTGGACGGTTGCTGCACTCTCGCCACCCGAGTCAACGGAAAAGCGTTGCAGAGACTGCAGGACAAAATCGATTAGGAAAACCGTATTCGAGGCACTCGTATCATCACCACCTGGTAGCTTCGCAGGTAGGAACAAGTGATGAAAGAGATATTCGATCTGGTCGCTGTTGCTAGCAATATCCATCATGGAAAAAGAGAATACAGACAATTTAAAATAACTGTTGATAGATGTATTTTGAAAAATGGTTCAAGTAGTTTGGCTAAGCACTCCTCATTCTGTATTCAGCGAGGCCATTTATAGAAAAGCTACTGTATAAACCATCAGAAATAGAGATAAGCCCGACATCAACTCCCTGCTATGTAAACCAAGATAACCACGGTTTATCTAGGGTCATGTTATCAAGCTGTGATTTCGTACGTTTGGTAATCCTGAGCATAGTATGAAATTCTAAAAAGCACTAATAAACTTTGCCTTATCGCAATACCACCCACCCTGTAGCAACTTTCACATGTTCGATCGGCGCAGAGTCACAGATAACTACCAAAAGAAAGTTTTGGCTACTATATGTATGATACCACATATCGGGTTCGATGCCATAATATCTCGCAGTACTCTAAGGAGAGCGACTTTACATTCCATGCCTCCTGGAGCTAAGTGTTTGCTGTGATTAGGGTTCCCAAACCGACCCAACAGCCCTTGGACAGGAAGCGGTACCCTTCCTGTCCAAAGGTTCGGTAGAAAACATTGAGGATGTAGGTCGCACATGCATTGGCCCCGCCTCTCTTTGCGCACGCCAGGCCGCAAGAGGCACTCAACTTTGAAACAGCTGTCGTGATATGGAAGAAGAAGAAGACCAGAGACAAAAAGTCCCCTACGCGGCTATGCGAACTTGTGTTTTACAGTTCCATTATGGCACACGTCAATGGCCAGTTCGTCAATCGGACATAGCAACCTCGTGAAACTGAAAGCAGGAAATTCGTGGTTACGGTATGTGAGCAAGCGAGAGTAAACAGTGCCAAATTTGCCCGCCTTCCAAAACCGGCACATTTGATCCGTTATTCACTACCACTTGATCACTTCGGCAAATCGCTTGATCAAGGATGCTTTGACACGGAATGCGCTTGCATCCAAGAAGGGCGTTCTCTGCTTCGAAATGGAGGCGGCCGGCTTGATGAACCACTTCCCGTGTTTAGTGATCCGCACTGTGAAGGGACTCCCTCTTGCCCACTTCTCTGTCAAAGAGTATCTCCTTGAGCAAGCCCAGTTCGAGCTCGAGAGTGCCAGTATTGCCATCTCTAAAACTTGTTGACATACCTTGCTGACGTCAGGGGCAGTCACAGCACAATCAGATCCCATTTTTCAATGGCACGGTACGCAGCAGAATACTGGACGGAATACG
This sequence comes from Fusarium coicis, assembly GCA_013781345.1. Taxonomy (NCBI): domain Eukaryota; kingdom Fungi; phylum Ascomycota; class Sordariomycetes; order Hypocreales; family Nectriaceae; genus Fusarium; species Fusarium coicis. The sequence continues at coordinate 42,939 of JAAOAJ010000054.1, read as the reverse complement.
CCGCTTCGGCCGAGGCTTCTGAAGGGCTCGTTAGAATCACAGTTAATTTTCTAAAAGATGAAACCACATTTCAGCTGTGGTGTCACTTATACCAGGCCGATTTCTGGTGGAGCCCTAAACTAGGACCTCCTAGAGCACCCAAACTGTGCTATGCTTGTTTAGCTGAACTCACAGGGACCGCAAGAGATCTCATGACAGAGGGAGCTGGTGTCAGCGCTCTACACGCTGCTTCACTTAAGTGCAATCGCTGGTAGATAAGGGAGTTGACTTCAACGTGCAGACTTTGCAGGCTGCCTCACATGGCGGCAACTCCGAGACCGTGCAATTACTCAATCTGAACGTAGCCAAGATAATGTCCAGAAAGCGATCTTGCTCGATAGACAGCAGGGAACGAACGAAATCACCTCGCCTTTAGACTCTATCGGTTTCAATTGAGCCCATGACCAAACCTCCAGCCTCTATGCTGCCGAAGCCACGGTTCTGCCTGTCATTCGCACTCAAGTAGTTGCGCCAAGTTAATGCCTGACCTCACGAAATACCTCTTGATTGAGAATTCTTCTATCTATCTACGGATTCCTCCTGCTACAGAAATGGGTTCTCGAATCATGGGTCGGAATTGATTCTGTATTTTTTCCCTAGCTGATCATCAGCACTGCATCAACATCATGCAAAAACTCCACCTTCGGCTTGTTCAAAGAAGAATAGCAAATGAAGCCGAGAAAGCGAGGAACCCGATGCTATTGCAGACGTTGTCATGGATGTTAGAGCATTTCACTATGTCCTTGACGATGATTATGTAAAGAACATATTTGCAGCAGGGAGGTTAATTAAAGACATGGTATTTGGGGCACCTGTAGTGTTTGCTTGGGAACGAAATGGGCTAAATTGCGTGTCAGATGATGTGGATATCACCATTAAAGCGCTAGCTTAGTCAGCCGAGAATCTGTTCTCGGAGGCTCGGACATAGCAATTGTTGCAGCAAAGACTCGTCTTCGGATTTAAAAACTATTACGTAATAAGGCAGCTGAACATGGATGTTTCACAATCAGCTACCCTACATATGTAGCAAGTTATTTTCCTTCTCACTTCCAGAGAGATATCTTAACTCCCACTTGACCCTTCCTTCTCAACTTATACACCATTTCGAGTGTTTGATCCCACCATTCAACGAAAGATGCTTCACTCTTATACCGAAGCCTGAAGCTAGATCGACTCCATTTTCTCGCTCTACGACAACCTTATCAAGCTGGGGCACCAAGTTATCGTCTGAATTGGCTACTGGAAGCTCGCCCTTATTGACAATATGAAGACATGGAGCCTTATTCGAAGTCTAGCTCTCGAGGTCGGCTTTAAGTCGAGTGTTCTGTGATCAGATCAAATAATGTGCATAATTTTGGCAATGTCTCGTGGATAAAACTATTTTGTCTCACCCAAAGTTGATACTTGTGGTCACAGGAAAGACACTCATAGCGGTGTATTGACTCTGATGGCTTAACACAAAGAAAAGGAATCAGATCGGCTGCGACATCCGGTGTCTTTCTTGTGAGTTCGCATGTTTATAGTGAATGTAATATGATACTAAGCGTGCTAGACGAGTAGCTATTGTGTGTATGATTCGACGTACTGTCTCAACTTCTCTGTCGTGACATCATACGCTATGTTCAAAACTGACCTACGATACAATGAGCTACCGCGCATCCCAGGCAATTAAGCTTCTCAGCCTGCCATTATGCCATATCCATAAAAGTTCCTCAACAACGAGCTTAAAATCTTGAATAAATTCTTGCCCTGTGCCTCTCTCCCTCTACAAAAGCTCGCAAAACATTGATTCTAGGCCCTCAACTATCCTAGATCGCAATGACCAGCCTTGCATCCCTCGCATAGGGCCCCCTCATGTTCACCAGTAAACTCTCCCGAGTAATGGGGCGGGTCCAGCTTTATTCCACTCCATTTCTTGATGCGATATGCTACCCGATCCGCGTATGATTTCTCATCTAGGCAGGGTCAACTGGTGCTATTACATGCGCAATGCTGATTATAGACTCTGGCATCGTATCGCTCGTTGTCGTACATTCGAATCGTAATAGCAATCTTCTTGCTCGACCAGCCATTGGTTGCACATTTGCGGTTGTCGCAAACGAACCTGTCCATCACGTTTGTGTCATGATCTAATGCATGCACTGCGAGTATGTCACAAGGTAAGTGCATTCCGGTCTCCATGCTACAGTTATTGAAGCCCATGATAATGTGGGAGACCGACCAAATGTCACTCTTCGTGCCGGACGCCGACAATCGGGGCCAAAATCTCGGTGCCTGACCAACTTGCTCACCCGTGCCTATTCCTTTACACGACTGCTGCCAATTACAAGAGATAGCTTGGAGATGCAGAGAAAGGCAGTACAGGAAGCAATCAGTACCCCTTATTTCACAACAAAGGACGTGTTTAGAGGCGTCTGATACTTTACGCTGCCTCGAACACTCTACTAAGCGGCATATCGACCCATCCCCATCTCCAACATGGCGCCAACGTGGAAAGTGCGGGAAAGTGCGTGTATAAGGAAATGCTACGGCGGTAGTCGGGCTCGGAGAAGTCAGCTGGGCGCAACATCAAAAGGAATCTAAGGCAAGAAGTGCTGGAGTAACTATTGCGATCTATCATTGCTATGTACCAAGGTGCCAATGTTGACGTTACTTTGTCACTGTGCCCATTCCCATACCGCCTTTAGACAGCATTAGCAACATATCTTCGGGCTTGATTTGATATACCCAATCCTGCTCCAGAAGATCCGATCCTTTGAACACGCCTTCCCCTTCGCACCAGCGCATGTCGACAGGAAACCACTCTAGGTTTGGGCGGACGCTGATAGTCAGATAATCTACCCACGACAATAACCCTTCTCCCCCCCATTCCCTCATCTGCTGACATGCTTCCTCGGCAATCCAAAGTTGCCGTTGACTGTTCCACTCATACTTCCACTTGACAGGCTGGCCTTCCGACGTATCTCTATCATCTAGGATGACTTTTATCGGCTTATAAGTTGCAACTTCTGATTGACGCGATGAATGCTTCGTCTTCTTCGATCTTGAACGTCCGTCCTGGACAGGCCCTGCTTCGAGCTCGCGCTTCCGTGGACTAGCTGACGCATTTTTCTTGACTTTCAAGGGCTTGTTTGCTTTGAGCGTCTCATCCGGGATCATCTGGTGGCCCTGAGAAGAGTGTTGGGTAGCCGGTCCCAGCAGACTGCTCTCCGAGCCGCAGCCCTGCGCGGTTTGGTGCATAATTGTAGCAACAATTACCCCAAGAACAAACTTGGGCTCTTTCATGAGCGATTCCGTGTCTTGATCCAAGATCCCCTGGGTTTGGATAGAACTTCTGGGCTGAGTAGAAGGCGTGTTGCTCCGAGTAACATCTTCGACATGCTTGGGACTTGTGGACGGTGATTCTGGGGTGGGATCGGGATCGGAGAGGCCGCCATGTTTGATAGGCGAGCTTGAATCCTTAGGCTGGATTGGTTGTGACGAAATAAAGACGACATCGTCTTCATCACATCCGTCTTCTCCGTGCTTCTTGTCATTTCTGTTGTCTCTACCGTCCTGAGGATGAGAAAGTACATCACCGATGTCACTGCATTCTAAATGGTTGCAGTCGTCGGTTGTAGGAGGACTCGGAGGTGCATCGTTACTGAAAGTGCCGTCCAGCTGCAAGGGATATTGGAAGAGGTCAGAGAAGCTATCAAGCTCAGAGCATGATGTCTGGACACCAGGGAAGAGCTCTGAGAGGACCACATCGTCTGTCTTTGGACTCGAAGGGTAAGTAAAACAGCCTGAGAATCCTGAAAGATCGCCACATTCGGCCCTCGGAGTTGGGCAGTGAGCCAAAGGCTCAACATGGCTCTCAGTATCGGCCATTTGTTTGGTGGATGGGATGAGGATAATGGTTTAGCTAACAGAAACAGGGTCGCCAGAAAGTGTAAAGAGGTGAAAGATGAGAATGAGACGAGTGGGAGTTCTGGAGGTTTATATACTTCGACACCTGTTGCATCTGCTCACTATCCCCTCCTCTCCGTCGTCACATGCATCCAACGAGAGACAATATCAGCATGGGACCCATGAGAACGCAACCAACAAGTATACTAATTATGGGATATTGTGGCAATGTGATGGATGCAGCTGAAGTACCAGGGGCCATGGAGACGTCACTCTATAGCTCGAGCCACGCATCCCCCGGGAGTCTATACAGACAGAAATGATAGCAGAGCAAATTGGTTTGATCACTGAAGGCCCACGAGTAACTGACCTCACACAGAAACTGTTTCAGTGCCACTTGTGCTTGTTCCCATCATTGCCCTCACACATCAACCATGCATGCTACACATACCTCATTCTTATTCCTCGGCCCTCATGTTGGCGTGAAGAAGATCAGCCATGTAATAGCCACAGGATCTTTGAACCCCCTCATACTGACTCTGTCCAAAAGGCGCTCGAGTACTTCTTACATAACAGCGTAAAGGATCCGGTTGTTGTCATCATACACAAACTCAAAAAGGTTGAAGACGTCACGTGGCCTTCTCGAATGTGTTTATATGGTCAGCTAGGACATAGAACTCTGGTAAGTCCGAGGTGAATGGCATACGTCGATGGGTTCGCGCGCTCCGATACATGGGATTTGGCGCTGGCAGTTCTCACTGTGTCTTTCGAGATATGACATGAAGTACGCCTCTTCAAAAAAGCTCTTGCAACACCGCAGTAAGAGACCGTAGATGGCTGCTGAATTCTGGGAATTTGGAGCTGGAAAAATAAATAATAGGGAACTTGCGCTCATGCGAATGTTTTCCGCCGTCCCTGTACTCATCCCGCCACTCGAACTCTCCAGAGTTGACGCTATGGGTAACACAGCTGGGCGCCTCGTTGTCTCAGCCAACAATCAGCCTCACCTATCAATTGACATTTGTCCTCAATTTGTTCAACTCTTGCTTTGCGCGTAACAAAGGCCATCTTTTTTCCTATCCCTTCTACTTCCAGGTATTTTAAGTCTGAGATGTGCCAAGATCAACAAGCTGTTATGGGACTTCTGATTCGAGAATCCACACGAGACCATCCTGGATGTGATGAATGAACATATCACATGTAGGAGGAAGAACTCTAGGGAATACAATGACTGGCAGACCAGATACGATCACACGGTTGTCTTTGCAGTACACAGCCTACAAGCTAGTTCGTGTTGTGTCCGAGCATCCCGCGTCGAGTCGATGGAGCTTCTTATCGAGCTTGATTTCCAGGTCGCCAGGCCTGGAAACCCCTAGGGTGGACGGACCTTTTCGGAGGGCTGATTGAAGGCGAGAAAAATAAACAGCGGAGACGAAGAAAGGTAATTGGAAATGGCTGAGGTATAGGCCAGATTCGAGGCAACACCACGATAATGGTTTTCTAAGTGAGAGAGACCTATGTGGAGAATCACAAGCGGTCTTGAATGGCAGAACAAAAACTTGCAGTCAAGAAAAAAAAAAACAGTGCTTTGACACTGCTGACAGAATGCTGGTTTTAGAAAACTGTTTCAGGCATCCCTTCTTAGCCCTGCTCTACTGAATTCGAACTGATGACGGATGCAAGATTACAGGCCCAGCCAACGCCCACCTAGTGTCGAGCCAGTGACGAGTAGGAATGAAGCATAAGGCCAAAAGGGGCAACGTTGAAACGCGGGAAATAATTCTCCTGATCGGCCGGCTTACGCCAACACACAAAAGGGCTAGTTGGACGTGAACAAACAGATGACAAATAAATGAGACTATTTTGGAGGTTTATGATAACTGAAGCTGTAGATTTGTAAGTTTGTAGATTCGGCGTAGAAACAGCCAATGAGCGACAACATAAGGATAAATTTGAAGAGTAGATAATGCAGAGCTACCCAGCGAAGAAATGTAATCATTGAAATATGCCACTAACCCCGCTTGATCGTGTAACTTGACTCGCGACTTGAAGTGGGTGTAGTTCGTGCAGTAAGCATTGCATTTGCATTTGCTTTTGCTTCATGCCATTTTACTCCCAACCATTCTGCTAGATCCTCTTTCCCCATAGCTGATGCATATTGGGCATAAGTCCAACCCTCATCACCGAATTCAATCAGAGGATCCGCGCCTAATGAAAAGAGATATGAGATAGTCTCCAAATCATACGGATGCTCAAGCTGCATGGCATACATAACCGGTGTTGCAGAATCCCCATCTTTAATATCAACAGGAACTTTTAAGTTTCTGATATATAGTGCCATTTGAGGTATATGTCGTCGTCTAACAGCACCATGCAGACCATTGGACCGAAATTCTCGTCCTGGATTTGCTCCAAAGCGCCTGAGCAAATCAGCTGTCTCTTGGTAGTCGGCAAAGTGGGCCAAGAAGAGAGCATCATCAAGGTGATCTTGAAGCTGTTCATTTTGCTTTGAAATGCCAATGAGTGCATTGATGACCTCATTGAGGCCTTTGTATGCAGCCCAGCTCAGCAGAGAGACCTCCAGTTGAGTGTCGCCAGGAGGGAAATAAAACAGGTTGTGGCGATAGTCAAGAGAAAAGGTATCGAGTGGATAGACAGTTCCATCGAAGGTAATCGCCTCTGTTTTAGAAACATAAGCTGAGACCAGCTTGAGCATGTTTTGGGTCAAGTTAAGAAACAACTCAACTTCAAAGCTAGAAGACTGGCGTGAACGAGACATTGAGGAGAGATAAAATAGGATGATAAATAGTTGAGGTTTTAAGCTGCGTTATTATGTAATGTTTTGATCGTGATAGAGGAGGAATTTAGGAGTAAAACAAAGAGGGGGAATGGCGCTCAAGTAGTGTACGGGAATGGTCAAGAGAACATGGACAATCATTCAAGGTAGAAGCACTAAAGTATGACACAGATGACTTATTCCTATCTACACAGATAGATGTATGATGTTAATACGGCAGAAATATCGATTTTAGCCGTGAGCAAGGTGATCCATATATCAAAGTGACAAAAGAAAGGTTCTTCATCCAAGCAGAGAGCCATCTCCCTACTTTCATCCCCACAGTCAATGATCTTTCAAGACGCCCAGATGTTGTCCTGTCCAACCAGCTATGGCAATCATACTGGGCACAAGAACAATAGTTTGCACCTCTATCGTGTTGTAGGCTGAAGGAAGGGGGACACAGCTAGCCCAGAAAAGTGCACCTAGGACAAACTCCATAGCGGCGACGCCAACCAACATCAGTGGTATCCAAGTCATGTCCTGACCCCTCGGAGCCTGTCCGTACCCCAAGGAAAAGAGTAGCAACTTTGTTGCCACGACCGCGACGACAGACGTGATTAATGAACTCAGCATGAGAGTTACAGCAAGCCAGTCGAGGGTATCATCAAGATCCCATGTGGATCGGTGGATATTACCTAACAGTAGGATGGCAAGTGACATGCTGCCCAGCCAAGCCGCGAGTCCATCAAGTCTTGAGTAAGGAAACGATGGACAGTTGAGCGCGGAGTCGGCTGTAGGAGAGTTTGTATCCGCCACTGCTACGTTTGAGTTATCATTTTCAGTTGGGACAGGGAAGTGGATTTATCTTGGCTTGACCGACCTCTGTCTCGAGTAGTTTTCGGCATTTTGTCTGTGAGTTGATGGTTTAAGTATGACGTATTGGGCCTTTAATCTGGTGTTTCTCTGAAACTTTAGCAGAGTAAGGCTTTTCTGTACGTAGTGCTGTACTGACAGGTGCGAGGAGTGACTGCAAGCCAGAGTCCAGTATTTGGCGGGAGTATATGCGTATTATGGACTGTACAGTGCGTACGATTGATAGATAGGGTAGTTGCGATTACGGCTGGAACGGAAGAAATTCAGCGGCGTATCGATTGTGAATACAGTATCTAGCCCCATTATCTTCTCTAAAACTCTTGCTGAGATTTATGGGAATCTTTACAGTGTGAAGTAGTACAGTATCGATTACTCTCGTTATCATAGTACTATGACTGAAAGCACTTTGCTTCATGGGCTTATTCCGTCTGCTCGTCTATTTCGATGGCTTACCGTAATATGGATTATCAAGGTTGGATTTACCAGGGTCAAACACTTGGCCATTGGAATCGGTCTAGACTAGTTGCTTCGAATACAGTACAGTATATGTACTGTAAAGCGTTCTATTACTTCTCATGTCAGCATATACACGTGAGTAATCAATGCAGGGTAAGCATATTCGGTCGATTATCAAGGCGGAACCCGATGGAACGGATCATACAGTACCATATACGTAGGTGTTGCTATGTACATAAAGCAGATGTGCGTTATAGTGTTCGTGTGTGTCATTGCGACGCTTATTTCTAGGTATGAACCAGCAGCCCATGCAGCCTTTTCCCACTGAAAACATCGCATATTCCAAAGTCTTATCGCTCAGGTAATATGCTATAAACCAAAAAGTGGCTGAACCAACCAATCATGGTATCCGAGACTACGGAAGGAAGAGCCCTTCGGCGACGAGAGCAGAACCGCCTTGCTCAAAGGAGATTCCGAGAGAGGAAGAGGAACAAGTCCGGGGACGAAGAGGACAGCAATGATACAGGCAATAAACGACAAATGCGTAGTACAACAAAACATCCTGAACGCGAACGCGAGCACCGATCTCCTTCGTGTCAGTCCGAGACGGACGACCGTGGGAAAGATCTAGAGGACCTATTCGCTTCACCGACAACACAGCGTTCTTTCAGGAATGGCGACACATTCGGAGGATCAGCTGAGATGCAGTCTTATTCACCCTTAGGCAGTGGCATAAATGCTCCCGCTGGTCAGTACCTCATGCTTCCCATTCATTTTCTATCGCAAGCGGACCTTGCCTAACGCGTGAGTAGATGTATTTACGTTTGAGGATCCTCAAGCGGCCTCGCAACTCGAAATAGATCCCCTGCTTTACCCAGACTTCTCGAATGACGACTTCGGCCCAGAGAACACGCAGGCTGATGATTACTCAACAGGAATACCAGGATTCACCCCTGTAGAGACTCTTCCCGGCGGCGTCATAGACTTTGGTCATCAGGGAAAGTCATCCAGAGAGGACTATGACAGTAGCCAGAGGCCGTACAGGCATTTTGCTAGAAGTTCAGGTCTTTACAGCCCAGTGGTCACATCGCCTAGTCTTCGACAACCAAAAAGTGCGTTTTCACTCAGTCACAGCCAAGATCGACTAGAGAACGACTTGATGGAGCAATTTCGGAAGTACGAGCCACCGACGTTCGCTGCAGCTTTGTCGTTACCTCTGCCACAGCAGGTGCTGCGACGCAGAGGGTCAGGGCCTGGACGAAAGCTGTGATCGACCTGACCAAGGCATGAGCTGGTGGCATAACGAAGTAGGCCTTTGTAAAATTTAGGAATGAAAGAGGCAGAAGGGTTGGGGATCTAGTTGGAATAGCTCACGTCACAACATTAGCACCAAGATCGTAGGGAAATGAGACGGCCGATGTTAGTCCCCATCAGATTATTTTCAACCCACATATTAATGGAGTGTTCGAAACCGATAGCTACAAGTCTTGACGACCAAATGACCTAGCCCAGAGGTCCAGGCTTTGCTTGTCGCAATAGCTTCACACCAGCCCGTCACAAGTAAGCACCTTCGACTCGTCGAAGTGAAGCATGCTATCCCAGTCTTGCTTTTCAAGAAGTTGGCGAAGCGTAAACGGTGATGCACTGACATGTCGGGTTTTATTTGCAGGAGCAAGGAGGAAGATAGAAAACGGGCTATCTAGACTCTCAACAGCGACGGTAAAGGATAGCTCAAAGTTCCGGCTATTCAGGTCTCGCACAGTTCTGCCTGAAATCGGTACAGGTTTGTTCATGATCTGGAAGGCAAATCCGTCATCCGTCAGCGTCTGTACGTAATGACACAATCTTTCTCCAGGTTCGAAGGCACATAGGATGCGCCCACGTGCCCTAAACGTGTCAGCATCTCTCATCGGCCTGGATGAGAGCTCAACGTAGAAAAGATTAGCCATGACAGATTCTGCTATCGCCTTTATCTCCACACCGCACTGCTGCCTGGTCAGCTGGATCAGGTTCTGTATAAATTCCACGTCATTTAATGCAGGCAAGGTCCCATCAATCTTCGTATCGAGACGGTAGAATGGCTTTTGCTTAGTTTGGGACATGTTGTCAACCACACGGTGGAATGTGTGCCCATCAAGGACCATACTGTGAAAATAAGAAGCCAAGATGTCTCTGAAGCAGCTCAACCCCTTGAACCCCATTGTGATAAAGGAAAATCGCCGTCTGTGAGGGGTATCTTTTAACGACCCTTCGCTTCTACCACTCGCTTCTTTCTCAATGGTCCGACATTCTTTCTCGCCATTTTCGTCTCGTTGATGGTGCGCATCATCCATGTCATCAATATCGTCTTCAGCGGGATCATCGTCTTGATAACCGGTCCCCAATGAGAGCGTCAGATCCGGCTCCTGTATATCTGGCCACAGAACCTTGGCTTCACACATGGCGACATCTGTAGGGTTATTCCGCCACATTCCTCCATCAAAGAATGTAGCATTGGAAGCCTCGAGCTGGTACGGAGGGAAATAACTGGGTTGATGTTGGTTAGTCATTGGTATGGTGGCAAGTCATTGAGACCGATCAGGACCTACTATAAAGCACTACTGGTACAGCGTCCACTGTGATGTTATGTTGGGTAAGTAAAAGAACCAAAAGAAACTGTCAAGGAGAAGGGGGACGCCTACGCTTCCCAAACTTTGATCCTTTTCCTTGAAGACCCGGAACATGCATGCTCATAGCCGAGAGGCCGCTTACGTTTTCCCCCACATCCAAAATTGGATATGACACGCCCTTCAGGTTTTCCATCTCTAGGCCTCTCTGTAACGGTCACCATGACCTTGGTTTCCGCCATGTTTTGGTCAGGGGCACCTCGTAGAGCCCTGTCACGTCCGAAAAGACCGATGAGCGGCTCGTCAAGGTTACGAGACGGATAGAGTGACCCTGTAGTTAAAGCAAGCAGTACGTTTATGGCTTTGGATAAGAAACATCTTGGATTTGGTACGCGTGGCTTGAAAGCGCGATGAGAAAGGGTGATCAAGGATGTCATGCAGTCTTTGACGGGCATTCTCAGCATGATGGCGGCTAGGGCTATGAGGCCGCCTAAAGAAGTCAGCAACAGGAAGAAAGTATGCCTCATATTCGAGCTGCGACATGTGTAGTGAAATGAAGAAACTCAAGGGGGTGGGGGCAAGGATAAGGGTAAGGGCGAGGAGGAGACAAAGAAAGAGTGGACAACCGCCGAGAGGGCTGGGGTTGCATAAAAGAACATATAAAGGATACTAGGTGAACTTGAAGAGCCTCTCCAAAACGCAGGGTATAGCATGGCATAGGACACAAGTACAAACCTGAGCTAGTTCCAACGGTCAGATCAAAGTGGTCCTGGATCAAGAAAGCACCAAGATACCGCCTCAGGTGTTCTTGAAGCAATTGCATTCTCGTCAGTGGTATGACTGCTCGAATACCGCCACCATCTATACTAAGGATGCTGATACCCTTGGTGGCGGGTTTGAGCTTGAAGGTAACGCCTGCGTGTGTGCAACACAGAAAGCAACGCTGCACATGGTATCGCTGCGCACTCAGCTTCTGACCGAATCTTCGAACGTCAGTTTCGCAAAAGGCATGGCCGCAGGGCAATTCGTAATGGGCCGGTCGACATTTGCATAGACACATCAGACATAGATCAGGGATCAAGAACCCTTGCCAGTGACTAGAGAAGGTCTCTATCAAACTCTTGTGTCTAGATACATTTGTCTCCTTGCGGCCAGATGCATACTGTTTGGTAATGAAATGTTCGATTAATTCAGCAAGACTCTGCCGGATGCGAAGACGCTTGCACATATCCATCCAGGCTGGTTTGTAGACATGTCGGAAGACATCAAGTGGATAAAAATCTAGATGTGTGTTAGAAAGAACAATCCCAGAACAGCCAATCCAGTGTCAACGAGGGAGGGGGTTTGAGGGCCGAGGGCGATCAAGTAGGACCACTCACCGTGCATACCCATGGGAAATGCGTCAAGCATCATGGCAGACGCCACTACAGGAAGGCCGAATTGCTTGCGTAGCTGTATGCCTGGAAGATTATGGAGAAAACTTTCGATGCCGCCTTCGATGTCAATGGCGATTGGAAGACTGGCACGCAGCGCTTTGATGCAGTCGAAATCTGGCTGGCCACGGATGAATGCCTTGTAGGCTTCCTGGCACAGGTTCCGGAAATGAGTCTTACCAAAATGGAGCTTCCTATCTTGGCGCAGAGCCCTGGTCTCCCTCTTCTGGGCGGATAAGAAATCTCGAAGTTTTTGAGGGCGAGTCGCCTGCGAACTGTGAGCCATGTTATGGAAGACAATATCACGAAAGCATGATCGTATCCTGATGCCCGTCTTACGCCGCACTTCACTCGTCAGCTTGCTTCTCATAAAGTCGTCCGTCCAGCTGGTTGTGTTCACGATGATCGCCAGCTGCGGGCGAATCGCAGTATCTGTCGGTGGTAAGTGGAAGTGCAGCCAGCGGGTAACAAAGTCGGCCAGATTGCTCCAAGTCCCAAAATCATGTAGAAAGACACAGACAACGTCTACGAGAGGGGAGAGAGCCCGAGCGTATAATGCTGTGACTGCGTCGACAGAGCTAATGTCCTTTCGATTCCATCTATCTTCCTCTAAGCCGCTCGGGAGCACTGACATGCTAGGGATGGGACCGTCAACGAGAAACATAGGGTGGTCCGAGTCTAAGCTGCGGCTTCCAGCTTCGGAACGTAGATGGATGACGCACTGATCCCAAGGACCTTTTGGCTTCGGTCTAGCAAGTCTGCCAAGCGCTTGCCGTTTCGCCCCTCGACCAATCAGCAGAACCATTGAAGGGTTGCCGGAGGTGATGGCGAGGTTGTCTTCGAGACAAGCAGTTTTGGTGGAGGTGAGCACGTTTCCCTGACACCCAAGTCTGATCCATTCGGATTCTTGCTTGCTCCTCATTTTGCGTCTTGATTTATACGTGCAATAACTTTGTTCTTCTATAATACTTTTCTTTCCCTTGCTCTTTGTCTTTGTCTTTCTTCCTTCTTTCTGTTCTTCGTTCTCTTCGGCACAAGGAAAAAAAATATAATGCAAAAACACTGATTCCTACTTTGTCTCTCTTTGTCACTTACGTCGGGGAGATTGAACTGTTGCTCTTGTCCAGGACTACTCAAGATATTCCGATGGATTAATAACAGGAAAATGGAACTATGAAATACGTTCCAAGATATGATATACATATAACTCAGCAGAAAGCTAAAAATAATTTTCGGAACATGTACAGCCGTGTGGATGCACAAATAGACCTCGATATAGGTTGGAGATAAAGATAGGCCATCTAAATATAGGCACAAGCCCGCTCTCTCCCCCGCCACCGTCCTGTTTCTTGCCTTATGTACGAGGAGTACTAAGCTTTAAACCCATCACCAGAAATAGGTGAATTAGTCGGCGATTGGCCTGATATAAATAGCTCTTCGTAGATAGGTGCATATACATGTTACAGAAATAGCACTTGGCTATATGCCGACGAATCCAGGCAACATATATGCGCAGAGAATCCTCATCCATATTTCACATACCTTAACGAGTCGCCAAGTAAGAGCAAAGTAGGAAGCATAGGTAAAAGATGGCAGCTAATCGACTGAGAAAGACATGGCCAAGGTCTTCAGTGGCCCGAGAGAATAAACGAGTCCGCCAAATCAAGCAAGAAGATCATTCTCTACAGCTTTGCGTGAAGCTTGACAATGTACAAGAGGTGCGCAGAAGACGCCGCAACACTACGATCTTGAGTGCAACCAAGAATGTAGCTAGCCAGAAAGAATGGCTTACACTTTACATAGCGCCATGAACCGTCTTGGTGTTGGTTCATTCATGCCATAACTTCATCTCAGGTTTTGAAAGAGTATTGAAATCTTGATTCTATTGCAATTATTCGCGTGCTAGATTCTTCCATGCTTCGTCTTGCATCTTGCATAGCATTCTTGTAAAGAGATGACCCTGTGTCACCTGGCTGTAGTCGTATCGCGGCCATTGCTATGGAGGCCAACCTGAATTTTCCAACAGTGTATGCTGGCAGGGTTGAACAAGCTGGATTTGATCTGGTCAATGGTCCAGGGTGATGCATCACAAGCCAGGGACTCGATGACCAGTAATGACAGATTAAAGATTGATATCTTTTTGGCCTTCTTCTCTGTTCTAGAGGAAGATGGTGAGAGGAAGCAGGAAATGGGGAGACTTTTGGGGCGAATTATAAAGTTCTATCAGAGGTGAGGCTAGGAGATCTCAAGCCACTTATTCTCATTGCAAAAGCTAGAGTTTCGCTGTAATTAGGTATTTTCATTGTAACCACATTATTTGCAAGAAGGATATTGTACTCGATACTGCCAGGTCGTGTCCTAACACAACGCTGCCTCGTGGCTACAGCCACGTGAGATCAGAAGTCCTCCACGGCAGCATAACCCTCAATGGCCATCCCTTAACCTTATGAACTTCCTACAATCCTTTGCAACCATGTCGACACCCGAACAGGAAAGCATGCGGTATATCTCCAAGTCGTTTTGGAAAACTAAGTTCCGGCCGAAATCAGAGGCCGCCCTGGTTTTCTACAAAAAGTTTTCGAGCACGGACCATGCCATAACTAGTGTGGCTAGTGTGGCTAGATCCAGTGCGTCTAGGCTGTGTCAATACTGTCGTCGGCTTACTGTTATTAAAAATGACCTGTTTATGGCCGTTATGCCGATCATCAAGAATGCGCTTATTTCTTATTCTGAACATACTCAGTCATATTGTGATGCTGACAACAGACAACGAAAAGCAAAAATTAATCATACCACACCAACAGATGCCAGAGTCAGTAGCCAGATGACTAACTAGCATGTTCATGTTGAATGCCCTTTGCCTTTACATAATATAACAATTTCCAAGAGTTGATTGTGATTCACTATATGGTTGTCTTCTTACTGTACTGGTTATGTATCAATACACTGCTCCAAATCCGCCATAGAAATCCTCAAACACACAACTCTTCCTGATTGGCAGCCTACGGCAACTGTGCTTCCTGAAACAGTTACTGTTCCATCGCGGCATTCGGGAGGTAGCCAGAGCAAATCAATTCCAGCCGTTGCGACCCAGGTGCTGTCTATACAATCAAGAATCGGGATCTCCGAAGATTGCCACGGCATCGCAGGCCCTGCACGAAATTGTAAGCCGTCTATTAAAGCAAATACTCCATGATTTGTGACAATGCCACGATCATCAGGTGTAAAGGAAAGAACATCGACATGACGATGTAATGGAACGACATCGCACTGGCCCGTTTCTGCATCCCAGATCCGTATCGTCTCGTCAGAAGAGCCTGATGCTAGCTTCTTCGAGTCATGCGAGAAGACCACTGACTTAACCCAGTCGGTATGGCCCTCTAGCACTCGCTTACAATCGCCCGTATCAGCATCCCAGATCCGTATCGTATTATCATAAGAGCCCGATGCTACCTTTTTTGAGTCGCAAGAGAAGACCACCGAATGGACCTCACCACTGTGGCCCTCTAGCATTTGCTTACACTCGCCCGTCTCGGCATCCCAGATTCGTATCATCTTATCTTTTGAGCCCGATGCCAGCTTTTTTGAGTCATACGAGAACACAGCCAAGGTGACCATCCAGCTATGACCCTTCAATACTCGCTCGCATTTGCCTGTCTTGGCATTCCAGATCCGTATTGTCTTATCATAAGAGGCTGATGCTAGCTTTTTCGAGTCGTGCGAGAATACCACTGAGTTAACTATCCAGCCATGACCCTTAAGTACTCGCTCGCATTTGCCTGTCTTGGCATTCCAGATCCGTATTGTCTTATCAGGAGAGGCCGATGCCACCTTTTTCGAGTCATGCGAGAACACCACTGAACTGACTGGCCGACTATGGCCGTCTAGCGCTTGCTCATATTCGCCCATCTCGGCATCCCAGATCCGTATCGTCTTGTCCCAAGAGCCTGATGCTACCTTTTTCGAGTCATGCGAGAACACCACTGAGCTGACTGACCAACTATGGCCCTCTAGCACTTGCTTGCACTCGCCAATCTTTACATCCCAGATCCGTATCGTCTGGTCATAAGAAGCTGATGCCAGCTTTTTCGAGTCATGTGACAATATCACCCAGCTGACCGACTGCTTGTGCCCCTCCAAAACTCGCTCGCACTTGCCCGTCTCTGTATCCCATACCCATACTGTCTTATCCCAAGAGCCTGATACTACATTTTTCGAGTCGTGTGAGAACACCACCGAACTGACCTTATCACTGTGGCCCTCTAGCATTTGCTTACACTCGCCCGTCTCGGCATCCCAGATTCGTATCATCTTATCTTTTGAGCCTGATGCCAGCTTTTTCGAGTCGTGTGAGAATACCACCGAGTTGACCCATTCGGTATGACCCTTCAATACTCGCTCGCATTTGCCTGTCTCGGTATTCCAGATCCGTATTGTCTTATCATGAGAGGCTGATGCCAGCTTTTTCGAGTCATGCGAGAACACCACCGAGTTGATTTTCGAACTAGGGCCCTCTAGTACTCGCTCGCATTTGCCCGTCTCTGCACTCCAGATCCGTATCGTCTCGTCATAAGAAGCCGATGCCAGCTTTTTCGAGTCGTGCGAGAACACCACTGAGCTGACTGACCAACTATGGCCCTCTAGCACGCGCTCGTATTTGCCCGTCTCGGCATCCCAGATTCGTATCGTCTCGTCATTAGAAGCCGATGCCAGCTTTTTCGAGTCATGCGAGAACACCACCGAGTTGACCCATTCGCTATGGCCCTCTAGAGTCAACAGGCATGCATCCCAATTTTCTTCGACCTTTGGCAAATTGCTTATCCATATTGGAATATCATGTTCGAATGTCTTTCTCACAACACTCTTAATTGGTGCAAAAGCTAGACAACAGTAAACCTGTAACGGCGCTTCCGCTATCACGGCAAAATAAGCTTGGACAAATCGCACTGCATCCGCCACAAAAGTCGACAGGCTCGAGTCTTGTCTGCTCTGATACCTGTTAACGCAGTTAAAATTCAAGGATACAAAAACATACCTCCAGCCACCTCAGTGAAAGAAGCGAGTCAAGACATTCCTTGGCTCGGCCTAGTAGACTCATCGCTTCCAGCCAGTGCATGAAATGTGTCATGAAGAAATCATAAACTTCATGTTCGTCGTTAGGCTTTGGTTCGCCCTTCATTTGATGATATACCCAATACATACAAGCGTATTGGAGCTGTAAAGGCATGTGTTCCTCAAGTTGCCGAACGCCTACTGCAGATCGACGCATACCTGGGAAAGACAGGCCGCATATGTTCTCACGCAGCATGCCCCGCATGACACGCAAGCAGTGCTTTGCCAACTTTCGATGAGCGAGTATCTCATCTACCCAGAACTCAGCTGTCTCTCTGTTCTCTAGATCTACGAGGTAGTCTCGGAATGACAAATGCAATAGTCGTACCGGCAAGTCAAGGCTTTCTGGAACCTCCAAAACTGAATGTAATACCCTCAGCCTAGTCGCCACTCTATTGACATGGACATTAAGAAGTAGCGCCAGAGCGTGCATCGGTAAAGGACTAGCCAGCGTGATGATAGTGCCAACGATGAGACGGAAGCTCTCGATGACATCACATCTCTCGCGTCCTGATCGATTGACGACTTGTTGCATCAGAACTGGTGAGTAGGTCATGTCGAGCTTTGAGGCTTGATTGTTGCCTGTGCGATGGAGAACACTCTGCAGCAGCTCATCGGGACTGCCGAGATATGAGTCATTCACGAATCGGCAAATTGTCGCAGCGTAAATAAAGAGAGGCATGGCCGCCCTTGTGAGCTTCTTGAGGTTAGATTCTCCAGGCCAGTGCACTGATAGCTTCAGTTCGTCTACTGCCCCTTTATTAAAGTTATTGCGAATGCTGGCCAACTCGTGCCGAAGAAAGACTGATATATCGTGTTCAATGATCGAGTGGGGGATTTCTTGTAATATCAGATCTTTGTAGGTGCCCTCGATAAAGAAAAAGCCAAGGCGAATAGCGAGTTCGGGTCTACTAGTTATAAGTACCCGAACACGGAGAGAATCCACAAAGCGAAGGCTAGAGAAAAGCTCGAGAAGAAGCTTAATGTCAGCATCCTTCTCGCACTCATCTAATGCATCGACAACAATAACAACCGAAGGTCGGGATAACGATGCTGAGGTTGCTCTTGATAGTGGCTCTCGAACGAGTCTCTCAAACTGGTCTCGAACAGCCTTGTCGGCGATCGCTGGATCAGCCTCAACTGCGCTCTTGATGAACGTTGCAGCCCCCAGTGTGCTCCAAGCCAACTGACGAGCCAGAGTAGGCACGAACTTGGACAAGCTCCCTCGATCAGCCTCTCCCCTCTTGAAGAAGAAACTAGCACCGAGATCACCATTCTTGTGCCGCATTTGAGCAACGGTGCGTGAGATAGTCGACTTCCCAGTCCCCGCCATACCATTGAGCCAGAAGATTGTCTTCGAGTTCTGGTCATCAATCCAGCGTTCGATATCTCTGAGTAGCTCTACTCGAGTGTCGGGGAGGCAAGTCGGGTTGTGTTCTTCCGCCTTAGAGTCGAATGAAGCACCCTCAGCGATCTGCAGACGATGAATAGTGATATGATGGTCGATTTTGTTGATAGAAGTCCTGTGACGAGATATCTAAGTAATAAAAATCTAATCTTCGGTTATTTCGCACCTACTTCAAACTGCCTACTTCTTTATCAACTATTATTTTATTGATAAGCATGTTCCCTTTAAAAACGTCATGTGGTACTAACGCGATTGTATGGCCTCTATGACCTTTTGCGTCGCCTCAAGCTGTCTAGCTGGAACATACTCGAGCAGCTCCACGGCAAACGCTGCCGCGGTAGCCGCCGCATATCGTTGCCACCGATCGTTCTTATGCGAGTCTGCATAGTCACAGATACCACGTATCACCAGACACGGAAACCGATCCATCAGGCCTGCAGCTTCCATCTCCACACAAAGGCATTGATGTCCCATGTCTCCCGAAAGACTGTCTCGTGTGGCTGCATCCTTGATCAGTTTGTTCCCAGA
Source organism: Fusarium coicis (assembly GCA_013781345.1). Classification (NCBI taxonomy): domain Eukaryota; kingdom Fungi; phylum Ascomycota; class Sordariomycetes; order Hypocreales; family Nectriaceae; genus Fusarium; species Fusarium coicis. Next base: position 23,817 of record JAAOAJ010000054.1, on the reverse strand, counting down.
AGCGATGATCCCGTAATGAATTTCTGGATCGCTCGACAGTCGCTGCTCTCGCTCCACCTCCCAGGCAGAGTCACACATGTCGCAGTTTCTGCCACCGACATGATCATGTTTCGATTTGAACAGTCGATCATTCTCAGCATCCTGATAAGTGAAGTCTGTCTTTGGACGTGCCATACCGGGATTGGCCTCCAGCATTGCCTGGAGCAGATCTGGCACCTTCGATGGTGCAATCTCATGCTCTGCCTGCAAGCTTGCAAGTGCATGGAGAAGTACCGGAGGAGGCTTGTTAAGCGAGCCCTTCCGCTCCCAGCCGCCATTCACTGTCGTTTTTCCCAGATCATACTGGATCACTCCTCCAGTCGTACCGTCTGGCTGACTCACGACGATATCACCTAGCCGGATGTCCTGGTCCTCATTGGGCCTCGCGATGCCTCCGCCAATGCCCACCAACAGGCCGATTCGAATGTGAGGTAACGAATGGATCAAGTTTGACGCCGTAGTTGCTGCCGATGTGGTGCCGTAGACTCCTGCAGGCAGTGAGGCGATCACAACGTTGTGTTCGCCTATTCTGCCCCAGGTATAGGCATTCGTGTCGGATTGATGCTGCTCGAAACCTTCGGGCGCATCATGTCGATCGTGCAGCAACGCGGTCACTGCGGCTCGTTCGATAGGGAGGGCAGCAATCCACCCGATAGTGTAGAAACCAGGACTCTCGAGCTGAATCCTCATTCTTTGAATACAGGCTCAGGTCCACGGGCACTTAAGCCTAGCTCCAAGTCAAGGCCTCGGTCCGATGTCTCTGATGCTAGTGCTGAAATGATAACATTAGATGCGGGGTCGCTTGCTCAATGCACAACAAGCACGTGTTGGTTGAGGCTAGCGCAAACGGAACAACAGCTGGTCCGGCAGTCTGATAACTTTCTGCCTCAGGTATCAGCATATCTACGTCAGCAGAACATTGAAGGTATATCCGTCAAAGACAGGCAAATGGAGCTTTGTCATGTCTCAAAGTCTGAAAGAGCTTACTGTCATCAAGCATGAGGGCTATTTTTGGACCTTTATGCTGCAACCAGACTTTATGTCAAAAGGATGACGCGTTCTCATCACGTGCTTTTCCCTCCACAGAGGCTGATTGTAGCCCTTAAGGAAAATGGGGGCAGCTGTCAGCTTCCCTCCAACGCAACGTGTCCAGAATAAGCCTCAGCTTGCAGACCCGAAATGGCTCCCCGACTATGTATGTAATACATGACTAGATCGAAGTTTTTTTGATGAGTTCTCACTACATATTACGTCCCTGTGAAGAGTCAGATTACATAAGAGTCCAGCATGAGATCATGGGCCATTTAGCTTCTCATCAAACAGATAGTCACACTAGCATACAGCCCACTCCTAGTGCGATTTGACGATGATCATAGATCACGAGATGTAGTTACAGCTGGCATATAGCACGTGAAGACGATAAAGTTACATTCCCCAGGTCTCCTCGAGACGATGTGATGCAATCTGATTTAGGTGGAGATAGACGATGCGTTGAAGTTCATCAAAGGGCCCATGAACAACGCTACTGGACTGGAAATAGTGGAGCACTGCCGCGTTAAAAAGGGCTTTTTGTGGGGTCAGTCAGCAAGGGCGATTTTCTTGACTGTCCCCGGTCAAAGAAAAAAAGGTCGCTCTATCACACCCTATAGGGGGGTTTTCCTTTCCCATTCTGCTCCTTCTTTTTTTTTTTTTTTTTTTTTTTGCGGTTAAATACTCTGTTGAAGTAAGGTTGGCGGTACGGCACGATGAACGACGACGATAGCGATATTTTTAGCTGGGTGATGGATAACAAAAAATGCTTTGTAAAAAATGAAAACAGAACGAGCAGAGCCATGCTCAAACGCTTTTAGATACAGTACTGTAGGATGATTAGTTTGTGCTTTTCATTGTCTGTTGTCAGCATCACAATATGACTGAGTATGTTCAGAACAAGAAATAAGCGCATTCTTGATGATCGGCATAGAGTAGAGTATAAGACGAACTATACTGACTTTTTGCGGCCATAAACAGTCATTTTTAATAACAGTAAGCCGATAGTGGTCGTCACGACAGTATTGACCCAGCCTAGACGCACTGGCTCTAGCCATACTAGCCACACTAGCCATACCGTGGTCCGTGCTCGGAAACTGTTTGTAGGAAGCCAGGGCGGCCTCTGATTTCGGCCGGGACTGTATATCTCCAAGTCGTTTTGGAAAACTACTGTCGAGATTGCCATGAGAGGGCGTTTTGGGACATTCTAAGCACGGGCCTGTTGATTACACAGTAGACTAGTCGAAGTTGATACATTACATATGTAACCTCTGCTGACAGCTTATGTGCATGTTTATAAAGCGTCATACTGCTTCAGATTGTCAACTTGTAATTTATCATAGTACACACAATTTATTACTCCCGGCGCAATAGCCCAGCCAAAGGGGCACTGGTCTAGTATATTAAGTACCCCCGAATGATTGCCTTCCTTGCAACTTTCCATAGACAAATGCTATAGTAACAATTGCAGGTTTCAAGGTACTGTATAATCTGAGAAATTTGTTCTTTAATTTGTACCAAAGATGAGTGCCCGCGGGACACAGGAATGCGAAGTGAATGCAGAGAAAAAAGGGCTTTGTCGACATGGGCAGTGCCAAATACCCGTTCTGATAACGGACCGGACGACGTTGGTGCTGTACGAAGTCAGCCGCTACGATACCCATCAGTCGCGGAATGGCTCTGAACTCAGCCAAACCCCGCTCAGATACGTCTATAAATAGGTGCACCTTCTCATCTCTGCTCCGTCTTGAAATCCTCAGGTTCTTCTTCTCCCAACTCCCCTAAGTATGGCTTTCGCATCTTCATCCTGGAAGTGTTGGTATATCAAGGAGGCGGACCGGAAACTTTGTCCGAGTACTGCGCACATCGTCGGTCTTATTCCACATCTGTCTATGCTTGAGGTTGCCGTACCTATTCAAGCTCCATTTACAAAGCCTTACATCAATGTCACTCAGGTACCTCCAGTCTCAATCAAAGATTTGGTGACTTTAAGGAGAAAGGATGAAGTAGGCTACATGCGTGCCTACGCAGAGATGTGTTACAACTTCTTGAGAGACGCAAGGCAAGGCATTCAGTGTCATGGAGCCAGCCTGGGTGACTACTACCTAGGACGCTATCCAGAATTTTCAACTTGCATAGAATATGCTATTCTGTTGCAAGATCTTCCGGTCAGTGAACAGCCCCCTATTAGCATCATTTCTCTGATACATAAAAGACAGTGAGCCTTGCTCCACATGCGTCTGCAAAGGAAGAACAATACCGCGATGAGTTTGGTCGAGCAGCACTGTTTCTGAGCTTTGGTGCGATGCAGCCTTTCGAACCTATATCTCAAGAACTTCGAGGAAAGGAACCATGGCAGATTGTTGCCCGGGTCCGTGAGTCTCTTGAAGAGAGATTCCGTAACTTCCATGGCAATCCTCCTCGTGATCTTAGAATCATCTCCCAAGTGCGACACGTCCTTGTACGCATTCGTGGTCATGGTAGTCAGCCTCAACTGCCGGGACCCCAGTTGGAGAATATCGATCTCTCAATGACATTTAGAAGTCTTCTTGGTGGCGACGAGAGCAAGCGCGAGGGCACTCAATTCGACCTCCTGTTCCAGCAAGTTTCAACTGCACAAGCATTTTCTGAGTTTTCAGTGGATCAAAGACTCATACAAGAAATTGCCGATAGATTGAGCTTAGAGCCGTCGCTACTAATTAGAGTGAGTCCAAAAAACCATATAAAACCTCTTCCAACCTAACAGTCGGTAGCATCTACCTAGTTCCTGGGGCACCCACTTGTCGTTTCAACAGAAAACGAGCTTTCGAGCTTTAGTAGAAGAAGCATCGGCTCTTTGCGAGACTTCAAAGAACCCTTATAACACTAAAAACTTGTTTGTTATCTGGACCTATACTCATAGTTCAGATGCAACAGGATGCCGAGAGAAGATCGAGCCCCAATCTAGTCAACTATTCACCGGAGCAGCTCAGCACCTGACGAAAGCGAATTCTCGAGTACAAGCGGTACTCAACGTCATGACCTTGTTTTGTCTCACCAAGTTGTTCAGCAAACCCGAGATTTCTATTAAAAAGTTGAATACCCTCGATTCACTCGATGCCATCCTCAACATGGGTAACGTGGAAGATTCCGCTGTGGCGCTGAAACATTGTCTTGCGTCACTCTATCGCGTCCTTATCAATCCTAGTTTCCCTGTAAGACATTTGCGACTAGCAGACTTTATTCAACAATTTGGCTCGCCTCACTTGTCGGAAGCAATTCAGGATGATCAGACCGACTTTTACTGGTCTTGTCGCCTGCTCTACCGTCTACCACACTCCGATGCTCTTGAAAAAGTCAGGCTATCTACCAGACCAGCTCCTTCACTTCTTTCAGAAGGCGAGCTGGTGGAGGAGTGCATCAAGGTCAACGTTGATGCAAGGGCAGTTGAGAATCGTCGCATAAGTTCACCAGCCATGCCTGAAAATGAGATGACATTGCGGCGCGTAGCATCTGGCGCTTTGATGATGGAAGCTAGAGACGACGCAGACCAGAATCCAGGGAGCTGAGGTCCTTCTTTTACGAGTTGTCAATCTGTGTTCTTACTTTTCTTCTATGGGGTTTCGATCCATATTACAGCTACAAAAGCAGAACCTTTTCCACATACAGAATTGTGTTATTATACCGTTCTGGTTGATTCACTTTTTGCAGTACTGCGGAGGCTTTAAGACCACAAAGGCCATTTTTCTACCCCCATGCAAGTGTATACAGAGTTAGTAGTTTTCCCCCCGACGCAAATGACTGCCAACACAGAGCTATCGGCCTGTCCTCATTCCGTAGAAGTGGTAAGCATGGAGAGCAATCTTTTGTGTCCCGAACTCCATGTGGTCTGCGAGCAAATAGTCTCCTCCATTCATTGACGGCAACCTCGGAACCTAAGCGTCTCCGGTCTCATACTTGATGGGCGAATGCGATTCTTGCGGATGTAGCGATGATGATGGTGATCAAGACCCAGATTCTCAAGATGAGGAGTCTGTCTCTCAGAAGTCAAAAACTTTTATGACGTCTTCTTGGATTGTTCTTCATTGATAATGCAACGACGTGTCAGGGATATCAAATCCAATACTTCCTGGACGTCCAACGGATTCTCAGGCATCTGTTTTACAACTTGACTTAATCTTCTGCATAGCTGCATCAGTAACAAAGCCGAAAATCATTCTAGACTATATAGTAACTTGTGGATTAAGAGACAGCCCTTCACTAGAGATAGCTACTACAGAAATGACGTCAAGAGCAGTAAGGAACGGCGATTGCAGCCCTCCTGGAGTATACAATTCTCCACATTGCATTGCCAGAGATAGCACTCCGAAGTGTATTATCACTAGCAATAGCAGAAGATACATCAACTTAGACCATGAAGCATGAAACAATCTGACTAAATAATCGCGAGAGAGGAACTTTAGCGATAGAACGGCTTATAGCTAGTCACCGAACCCTGCCCTGCCGTTCTCTTTTGGATCATTTCAAGCATAGTCTCAGACTTGATAATATATTGCCGGCCATCGTTTTTGTCAAGCCCCCGAAAGAAATTTCCGCACGAAGTCGCCTTTAATGAAACCGGTGGTAAGCCTGAGGTTGGTTTAACTTGGATGATTAAAAATTCCAGAATCTCGCATGCCTTCTCCCTCCTCAACTCTTTCACGTGCTGCGCCTTATTGTACCAACATTGCTGTTCAGAATCCCATTCATACTTCCACGTCTCTTCCCGGTTCTTCGCCGCAACGCTAAGAGTCAAGCTGATAGCAATGGGCTTAAAAGTGTCACCGCGGGTGTCATATGCATGTATCCCTCGCCTCTTTAGCCTGCTGTCGACATATCCTTCGTCGGGCGGTGAATCGAGCTTGCGTTTTTTCGGGTTAGCTGACGAAGTCTCTTGAGTTCTTGGAGGGTTGGCTGGCGAGGCATAATATGATTCTCCGAGATAACCAGGAAAGACAAGATCAGACTCCATTCTATCCCAGCCGAAGTCTTGTGAAGGTCTCTGTAGAGATGCCCCTGTCTCTAGAAGCCAGTCTTCTAGTGTTCTAGGTTTCTTTGTGGGCGCAGGTGATGCGCCCCCAAGATCACTTTCATGACTTGGGGTAGACCGCTCAGAATGGGCATGAATGTCGTGGATCGGAGAATCCAAGTCGTTGGAAACGATCAGTCGACAAGCGCTGGAATCAAGGTGTTCTTCACCCGCTTCACCATTTCTTTGGGTCTTTTCGTCCTTGTTACTTCGATAACATTGGGGTTGCTCATCATCGAGATCAATGCATCCACGATGGTCGCTGCGAGCAATTGAATCAGAGCTAGACGGCCTGGTAGTGAGGGTCGGAGATGGAAGGGGAGAGTTTGAGAGTCCAGACATGTTTGATCCAGAAAGAGAATGATGGAGATGCTGGTGCTGGTGCTGGGAGTTGTTTTGTTCTGAAGTGTATAGAGAAGAAAGATCGAGCTGAGAATTGACGGGAAGTCTTGTGGTATATATACCTCGAAGTTCGAGGCACAGCCGCCTTCTCTTAGATGACTAACTTCAGTTTTCCAGCGTTCGATAACCCATACCAATGTCGTAGGCCGCGTCAGTAGCTTCTATTTTTATTGTCTCGGTGATTCAATCAAAGAAGACCAACACATAACAGACCCTAGGAGAGGGGTATTTATAGGCCGTAGCCTGAAACCTATGGTCCGGGATTTGTGCGATTTGATCCCGCCGATGCATGGCGTCCTTGTCATCAGAGAGAGTGATGCCTCAAGCTGGTGCTACTGGTAACCTTGACTCCACCGTGTTAGTTACATGTCGTGTATAACATATCCAAACGCCTTCAATGCTGTTATACGTTCAAGAAAGGGAGCTTAGACGTGTCAAATATTGATCCTCCTAGTATCTTGAGTCAACAACAATATTATACAACCTGTGGGGGCTGCTCTGTAAGAGCCTTGAGGCTCTAGGGTAGTGCAACAACTAGGTGATGTCCGTGGTAGCGCAACGGCCTGACTTCCTTTTCAGTGTAGCATTATCGATAAGCAATCGATAAGAGAAGAGACCATTCCACTTTGGGTTACTGTGTCGTGACTGACACGTCGCCCTTCCTGATTTTCTCCAGAACGCGGTCCGGTTTTCCCGATAAATGCCCTTCTGACTCGCCTGCGATGGTTTCTGCAGCCTTACTAATGATAGACTTGTGTGCGTACGCACGTACTCTGTGTGACACGAATTTCTAACAGTGATTGATAATTGAACTTAATTGAGGCTTATCTTTGCTATGAAGAGATGCTGACATCTGCTTACGAAAATAACGGCAGGAAGAGGGCAGTGTGAGATGCAGTATTGATACTGTAAAGATGACAAGAAGGTGGAGTTGATTATCATGGCTCAAGCCGGTTCTCGGTTTGCATGTATATATGTTTGGAAATGTGGTAGGAAACGTGTGCTTGGTGTCTGAATGCCATAGTATTTCATGACGCTGTCGACTGTACAGTGATTAGTTGAGCAGACCCAGCGATGAATCAAAGGCATACGTATACAGCTCTGCACTACTCCAAAGTGCGCCTGATTTCGTTGGAGGTGAGCATGTTTACATAGCTAGATTTTGATTTGACTAACCATAGTTCATAGCCTCCAATGCCTAGGATAGAAATAACCGGACTGATTGAAGGTTGCGGCCCTTACACGTTACATATGAAAGGAATCAATTCCGATAGTGTGTCGCAGTTATTCATTAGCTTTCCAGTTGCCAGAACTCCTATTCATCTCGAAGACGACTGCGCCTACTGTGTTTCGGGCATGTTGCATGGCACGTCGACATGGCGAAGAAGCGTCTATCTGGACTTCAGAATCACTCGGCCGACCTCAATATTGCTACAAATCAAGAAGGGAGAACCAAACCAGACTTTGTCTTGGGACAAGGTCTCGCGTATGAGCATTCAGGCCAGTATCAAAGACTTGAAGCGGGCCCTATCAGACCAAATCTCATCAGACATTATGGGTCGCACGAAAGCGCTGTTCTCGTGGCCTTATCGTACACTACACGCAACCGCCTCCATTGAAATGTCTGTGTATCCAGTTGGGTCTCTGGCTCATAGGCGCACATCTTCAGGCACCTCTCAAGGATGCAAGGACGAAGCAACAGACCAGCCGCTCCTCGAAGGATGGCAGAATCTAATGCTAGCTGCTTTGCAGAAGTACGATCCGCATGGTGCCGATCGATCTTTGTTCATAACTTAATCAAGCTCGTCTATTCGGATTATGGGCTACTATAGTCATAGGCTAACATACATGTTCTGAGACCTGGCATTACTTCCGTGCTGTTTACGTGCCAGTCACTAGTGCCTCGCTATGTGCCATCACTCTGCGTCTGCCCCACCATTCCCCACCTTGCACCTCTTCAAACATTCCTGCACACCAATTACTACGCCAGGGGAAAGTCTCTGTCGCAAGTTATCAATGTTTTCACGAGTAACAGACTGGCCGAACGTGGCTTCGATCACACTGTCTGAGAACAGGCCAGTCGAGTCTACGACGGAGATAGTTCCAAAGTCCTCACTGGGGAAAGATGAGACAAACATAGCATCCGTGCAGTCAGGGTTGAACTGGGCGTGCAGTAGACCCTGGTAGAATGGAGTCATCTGGTAGGGGCCGAGTTCGTTCCTGACAAGACGACCGTTTTCAAAGACGGTCTCCGTCATCAGGCGACCCTGAGTGACGATCTGAAGCTCGGAAGACCGTGGATGAACGTGGGGAAGATTGAGCCCACAGGCTACCGTGCATGTCAGCTCGCCTACTCCCAATTCTCCAAGCAGTTTGTAGGTGTCAACTTACGGCCGATGCGTCCGACAGCCATACCGGAACCTGTACTGACAAGCGCCGGAAAGCTTCGTCGGTTAGCAGGCACAATACTCTTTTTGTCGTCGCTATTGAGGGGTTTATAAAAGTCAAAGACGAATTGTTCATCCTCCACCAGAGAATCGAATCGATTTGCAGAGCTTCAAGTCCTGAGTTGAAGATCAGTACCAAAAAGAGGGGTTGTGAAAACGTACAGATCGGCAGCCATCAGTTGCTGGGTCAGGTCATTATCAGGGGTCATGTCACCCGCCTGAGTCTCACTTGCCTCAGCTGCTATCTGGGGCGATGTCATAGGCTGAGGCTCTGCCGTGCCTTGGAGTTGAGTAAAAGGTTGAGATGCCGATGGGAGTACCCGGCCGGAAGGAGTGAGAGAACCAGCTTCATTGAAAGGGGCTGCTGCGGCAATAGTCTCCGACGCATCAGGCTCGGCTGTGACTCCGGGCTCTGTCATTACAGCTGCATCCGAACACGGCTTCGTTGGTAAGCTAGACGTAAGGTTATTCACTGATTTTCCCTGGGGAAGTAAGTTGCCACTCTGTAGTGGGGTTGCAAGTCCGAAGCCTTTTCGCGCAAAGCCTGCGGCCGCAAGCATGAGTAGGATGTGGCGCATGATTTGTTCTGCGCGTTGTTCTCTGTAGCCTCAATTGTGGTACAGTAAAGTGAGACGAAGTGAAGTGTTCCAAAGAGAATTGCTTCTACCGTCTAGTCACTCTTATACTGTAGATCCGCCATACGACCTGGCACGGAGTTACGGAACACTGCAGTACTGCTATTTCAGAAGAGACCTATTATTAGACACTGTTCTATTCTCGTCAGCCGTTGTTCCTACTCCAGGGAGTGCCCGAGACAACGTGGGAGGTTCACTAGGAGCGATATTTTTAGTACAATATAATTAGCTACATACACGACGTCGCTTCACGGTATATAAACGGCGCAAGCCCTCGTTTTCCCACCAACTTGATATCGTAGAGGTTTCCCAACGCGCAACCTATGACTCGACCCATTGCATTCCTATTCTATTCATTCATTTCATTACCGTCAATAATCACATGATGGCCTGGAGAATATCTCTGCCGACAAAATGGAGGATCATTATCGCATGTGCTCTCAGCCTGGTCCTCTTCTCCGCAGCAACGGTCTTACATTTCATCAAGCAAGGGTCCCTCCTAAGTCTCTTATCTAGCATCTTAGCATTGGTGCCATTATCATTCATCGTCCGATTTGCGACGGCCGAGATTGTCCAGAAACTTCAATCCCATTACAAGTCGGATCGGTTTAAAGATCTAGTCACTCCATTTCTTGGGTAAGTCGAACGCCTTGGAGACTTTCTCATTATTGTTTTGACGCCGGTCAAAGGAGCATATCAGAGCTATGCTTTGTTTTAGTCGCTGTCCTGAGAAACGGAGGCCCGCTGGCTCAGATGGTAGTCATCGGCTCAGCAGTCTCCGAGTGTCTGCTGACCCTGGGAACTGGTGTCTTCCGTGGTCTTCGCCTGGACTCTTTCGAATCTCACCCCATCATTATCGCACGCCACAATGCTCGTCTTCTACTCATGAGCGTCATAACCATCGTTGCACCAGCTGTCTTGAACTTCGCGTCTTCCGGTGAGCTGCCTTATGCCAAATATATGCCCCATTTGCGGCACCGTGTGATGGAGGGAGGCTAATCGTTGACACAGACAAAGACAAGGATGCAAGCTTACTGACACGCATTGCTGCGATCGCACTCTTGCCGCAGTTCTTCTACCATGTCTACTTCCTTCATCTCACATACACTCGGTCAGTCAGCGCAGAAACCAACAATTCGCTAGAACCACCAACACCAAGCTCTACTGAGTCAAAGACAACGCTCAAGAGTCTTCGGACGGCTGCGTTAGGGAAACTTGAGGATAGCTACGAATCGCAGCTTAGCCTCCCATTCACTCTCATCTTGTTTGTCTTTTCAATCACCCTCTTGCTTGTCGACTCTATCTACATCACTACATCGATTGAGTCCTCCAACGACGCAACAACAACAAGCTTTGTGCCACTGATCATCATTCCAATTGCTCTGAACGGAATTGAGAGTATTCTATCCATCGTAATGGCTGACGAGGAGTTGGTACCGTATGTGGTCGAAGCGATGACATGGTCAACGATGCGAAACCTTTTTATCTTCGGTCCAGTGGCCGTAATACTTACATGGACCCTGGATGCAAGTATCATCATGACTCCAGATGGCTTCCAAGTCGTGGTGCTTGGACTCGCCATTGTGTTTTTGTTCAGTGTGCTACACTATAGCCCAGCAGCAGCACTTGGAGTGCGACGGCCGTATGGCAACCCGGAAGGTTTGTTTCTCATCACCTCGTTCTTCATGTTTGCCGTAGCGTCCTTCACTTTTGGGAAGACAGACTAGCGGGAGGTCCCTTAGAGCTTGATATGATAAACGCCTACGTGAGAATGATCGTGATATGCAGGTAAGCTTTGAATAATATATGTATTGTCTTAATGCGCTTGGAGACCTGTGGTAGTACGGTGTCTATATCATACATGCGATTGCTCGCTGGTAGGAATGTGGTGGCATTTCCTTTGTAGTACCCTGTCGCTGGATAGCCTAGTAGCACTAGATAGCCCACTATACATAGTGTTGTAGAGAAACATACAAACAAGAAGTCGCTAGGGGGTTTTATTCTATCTGCATTCAGAGAGGGGTGATATAGCCAGTGCAAAGGCAGAACTGCCTCATCATTTCTCGCACGAGGTCCGTTTCATTTGCAGGGGAATTGGTCTAAGTGTATGCTTTTGCCCGAATCTTGTCCATCGTCGTCCCCAAGATGACTTTGCTCGCTGAATTCTGTATTTCTCCATGTTGAAGGACACATGGTGACTTTCGTCATCCATCTTGACGTATCCTTGTGGCGAACACTTCTCAGGATACTGAGAGAAGAACTTGCTGTATCCACCGTCTAGAATGTAGAGTGACGGATATGTAAGATGCGGGTAAGCCTTCAGGTTCATAGCTCGATCCCTTGACCGAATGTATTGTGCCATCTTGGGCGCCCGAAAGACTGAGTGCTCGCAATGTAGAACAACAATCTGTTGCGTCCCCTGCTTCGCAGTCAATAACCAGCTATCGATCAAATCTTCGGTGTGCAGATTAATAGCGCCAGCGACGTGACCACCTTCAAACTCATACCGAAAACGGCAGTCCACGATTATGGTCTCCAAGCTTCGGCCGTGGAGCTGACTGTCTAGAAGAGATGACAGGGTTTCGGCAGAGATTCGCGGAATCATGTCTGTGGACGAGTCAAAGGACAGACATGGTGCGTTGCCAAAACCATCGATTAGCTTCGCCGGCACTCCGGATTTCTGGCACAAAGGTGCGGATTCAGCCATTTGTAGTTGCACAGCGTTGGTAGGTGCAGTCATTGAATCAGGGCGGGTACAGGCAGTGGCACTACGTATTACGTTGCAGTACTTCTATACTGCAGTATTTGACTGAACATACGGAACAAACATACAGCAGTTATATGGCTTGCTTATTTGATATTCCATGCCGTTTAGTGTTTGCTGCACGCAGAGATGATGCTTACGAAAAAGCCTGCTGCATGTCTCTTGGTTCGTCAGATGTGTTTTAGCGGGACGCGCCCGTAATCAAGTAGCTACGTAATCCACAATAGGTTTGCTTCCTCCACCCCACCCTACAGGGTTCTACGCCCGTGATGCTTCGCCGCTATTGCATTAACCCCCTGCCTTCCATCAAATCATCAAATAGGAGCAGACTCTTTGTCCTGGGTCAGCGTCTCATTTGGGATATGTCGAATGACTGGTCGGCGACGAGGGTCCCGAAGCCAAATCATGCTCACCAAGCCAGCAACCGCCGCAAGGATGGTCATGACTAACCAGATGGCCCACAAGGCGTCCATATGGGCTGCGACAACCGCATCCTTCATGTCTCTGGCAATTGGGCCGCTCGAGTTGCTGAGGGCGGCAAACACTCTAACGGAGTCTTTTGTCCACGCTGACGCGTGCTGCGCATACTTCTTCTGAGTTTCTATCGAGTGTCTAAAGACATTTTGAAAGATAGTTCCGCTTACAGCAACGCCGACCGCTTGGCCGATGCTGCGAACAAATGAAAACATGGCGCCAGCCAGTGGCTTATCATCATCTGAAGCAGCCGCTTGTGAGGCAAAGCTAGTGGCGCTCCAAGTAACACCGAGGCCCAACCCGCCAATGACGCTCGACATGATCCATACAGACAAGGGCGTGTCTTTCTGCAGGGATAGGAGCAGGGAGATACCGGCAGTAGTGGCTACCCATCCGAACCAGATAAAATAGCTGTACTTGCCCTTCCTAGAAATCAACAGGCCAATGATCAGCGCAGCCGACCCGACCGTGATGGTCCATGGCAGAAGAGCGATGCCGGATATAGTCGCTGAGTAGTCGCGAGCAACTTGAAAATAGAGCGGCAAGTAGTAGAGTAGAGAGTAGGTCAGCATGCCATGGATGAAAGCCCCAAGGTATGCGGCGGCAGCGCCTGAACTACTCAGAAGAGAAAGTCGTAGAAACTGGTTTTTGGAGTAGCGGATGGTGTAGATAGTGAAAAAGACCAAGGCGACGATACCGGCCCCGAGAGGCAACAAAATCTCCATTGAGAGCCAAGCGAACGACACACCGGCTAGATAGACGATCAGAAACTCATCTCGTACTGCAGATGACGAGAGATATGAGATATGTGGATGGAATAGGATAAGTAATCATGATTGAGGACAGGGAGAGAACGAGAAGGAGACGGCGGTCGAGATCTTACCAAGTGTCAAAGGTATCAGGCAGCTCGTGATTGAGCAGAGAAGAACAACGGCACCCAGCCAATCGAGATGACGTAGTTTGTCCCACGAGTATGATGAAGGACCAGAGAAGTTCAGAAGAACGATAGGAATGAATACAAACCCCACGACGCAAAATGGGAGGTTGAGCCAGAAGATCCATCGCCAGTCAGAGTTCTCAGCAATAGCTCCGCCCATCAATGGCCCTACCGTACTGCCAATCGCCCATTGAAGCGATATCAAACCAAACCACTTGCCGCGCTCCTGGAGGCTCACCAGACTAGCCGTGATGATGTAGGTTAACGCAACGATGCCGCCACCCCCAACACCCTGGATAGTCCTTGCGGCTAATAGCAAAGGCGTGCTAGATGCCATAGGTGCCAGGCTGCTACCAAGAGTAAAGAACGCCAAGGCTGACAGCATCAGAGGAATGGCTCCGAGGATGTCAGCCAGAGCCGTCCATAGCGGCTGGAATATGGCGGATGCGAGAAGGAAGGACGTTCCGATCCAAAAGGACTCAGTAGTAGATGCCTGTAGGTCTTTTGAGATTATCTAAAGATTGGGTGGTCAGCTACTCGATCGCTGGTCAACCCGGTTCCAGCACCATGGCAACTCGAATTGGAAAAGTACGAACAGAAAGCGAACCAACAAGGACGGTGCCGTCGATGGCGCTGATGAAGTTGACAAGACATAGGCAAGCAAAAGCGTTGAGAAGTCTATGCTTAGGGTATGCTGGTGGATATGGTGAGGGCCAATTGAGGGGAAAGTCGGAGTACTTGGAAGATGAAAGAGAGGTGACAGAGCCGTGGTTTTGAATCATGACGTACGATGGCTGGAATCCTTTTCTGGCACAGTACAGACTTGCATGAAGTCACCAGGGGGTCGCATTGTTGCCTTTACGTTCTTAAGGAAAACAGGAGTTAAATAGAGGGAAATCCTCTCGACACTACCGATGACAGCTAATTTTAGAATACACTAGGATCGGCTTAGAATAGAAACAGTCACTCGGATGGTGTGATACAATGGCACGCATTGTCTCGTCATCAGTCCTTGCTATGACCAATGATAGATACCTTCTAGAAAATGGAATGCAGCTAAATAAAGCATCATATATGTTCCTATAGTTTGTTATGCCTGCAATGGGCATTGTCCCAACAGAACCTTGGTACTCTCAGACACAATCCCGCTTCCTGACTTCTATTGTTAACTTTTGTCCCCAGTCCCATATTTCGACTAAGAATTTACGTGCTATGACTACATGAGGCTCGTTCTCTTTGGCCTGAGGTAACAGACTAGGGGCTAGCTTATCGGGAGGCCCTTCCGAGACATGTTTTTCGTAATCGAGGGAACCGGATGGGATATTGTCACCATACCCAGGGCTGCCATCATTGCCATCCTGGTTGCAGTCATTTGAGATAACATATGAAGATCTGCTGCCATGTTTCTTAATGAAGTCTGGCGTCAGACCTTGTTGAAAGGAGCTGTCAACTCTTCCAAATTCCGAAGTAGGCACCATCAGTTTCTGCCATTTACTGGACATGTGGTTGCTATGCGCATCGAGGAGTCGTTTCGGTAAGCGGTCTCGACGGCAATCATCTTTCCGATAAGTCGCATGCGTTTCGGACTCTTGGCTTTGTAAATCATAAGCTGTACGGGCAATGGGAATCCCTAGTCGAGGTGTCTTTGGAGGATCTTGTTTGGACAGGTCTAATGGTGAGATCGCCTCCGGGACATTAGAGTCCATCTGAGTCGATATCTCTTCATCACGCCAGATAGAGCTAACTTCTTCATCAGAAGTGAGGCCTTGGTAAGTCTGTTGCTTCTGACCAGCGGATGACATTTTGATTTCCTGAACGACTGATGATAAGAGTAGAAGTGAAAAGGAGCAAGGCTACTTCAACACACTCATGCAGTTGGAACTAGACTGTTTTATACCTACCTCCGTATAATGTGGCGTGTAGATGAGGAGGTTATGTAGCAGATCTATATATGGTAGTACTACAAGGATAAGCTGCAAGTTAAATGATTTCGTTGGCTATCTTAAGGCGTACTATTTTGAGCTGCGTAATATAGCGAAACATATACAGCTTACTGTATGTGCCACGCAAAACTCCCTACAGAGTCGTAGTAATCTAATTTTCTGAGCAACAGCCTTTGTCTTTCATCACTTACACTCTATACCACCGAATTTCAGGAGCTGTACTGCCTTTCAGGGGAAGATACTATTGGTTCTCTACATGAGCGGGAATCTTGATGTAGAAGAAGGTCTTTGACCGGAGCGTAAAGGCAAAATCAATCTCAGCATTCAAAACTTCCTCGATCAAAGCCTTCGATATTATCTCCAATTACATGGGCTATTGTATCCTACCAATGAAATTTTCCGAAGCTCTACGCGTCCGCAACATTTCTCGCCCGCAGTACTTGATATTCAGCGTCCCAGTCCTCTGTACCGAATGTACTAATCACTGCCCATCTGGCAGCATCAATAGCATCGTCCGATTCAAAATCGCTTATGCGTCCCCACGTAGGTTGCCAAGCAATCTTGTACATCAGCCGGCCGTCATATGCTCGGGAGACTTCCAAGATGCGATCAAACTCCCACGCTTCGCCTACAGTATAAGCAGTCCTCTTCCTCGAGTCTTCTCCAACTTTTGCTTCAGTCGTCATTCTCTGATGACGCCTCGGGCCTCGGTCGGGTCCTAAATTAGATTCCGAGCGATTTTTTGGTTCCGCATCTACAACCAAACGGTTACTGCCGTTCGAGTAACCGCTTGGCTCTGGTGATGACGTTGACACCAATGCTGAGCCAATACTTAGCAACGATAACGACAACGACAATACGAAATCATCGTGAAAATTGAGGCAAATGACTCTTACCAAGTGAATCCGGTGCTATTTGTTGAAAATGCTCATCATTCCGGTTGAGTTCGTCCCTTCGACGCTTCCGAGTCATCATGGGCTCGTCACTGTCGCTGGTAGCCGTGGCAGGCATTTCTTCACGGATCACCGACAGGGGAGCGAGGGTATTCATCAGGTGAAACTATGCAAAGCTAGATATGCTAAGATACTGCTGCATGGTAGTGTCATTCATGAAGTGCTCTCCTGCATAGTGATGTATTTTATACCCTGTCTCAGATACAGGTCTTCAAGCAATGTACAGTATAATTCAAGCTGTTTGTATACACATGATAAACGGTAAGCTGATGTATAAAGCGCCTCATACTACGACAGAGGCCGCTTGACTGGTTCGATAAATGCAGGGTAAGCTTTTGCACACCGATCGAAACATGTCCCAAGTTGCTGACCTGCATTCAGAGCTTTAACGTTGTAATCACTGACCCTATCTCTTGATGCCTGTGATTATGTGGCATTGTCATCAAGCACTGTCTAAGCCACACCATCCATAGAATTATCCATCATCAGAAACTCTGGGTAGAAAGCTGGGCGGCCTTTCATTTTGGCTGGCACTGTACAATACATACCGCAACAAACGAACTTTTTCCCATAGCCATACCGGATGGGAAGAGAATAATGTCCAGCAACGAGGGACCACGAGAAAGTTTGGTAATTGGCAGAGGAGCCAGTACGAGCCGCAACCAAACTTGCCGGTCAGGGGCGGGGATTGATGGCCATATTGATAGCAAAGGGCCACGAGAAGGCTCAGAAGCTGATGGAAAAACCAAGCGAGCACGTATAGCGTAATGATCTGAGTCATTTACCAAGTCTATTTTCTACATTCTGCCGTTCCGTTTCTCATTGAAAAGTGTCTATCTGTAGTGAGCTTGCTTTACCTTGAGAGCCCAAATTGTCAGGGATGAAGTAAACTTGGCCTTCACAAAAGATTCGCCAACTTCGAGACAGTATTGGGGGTATGCTTGATGCTTTCGATCTTCCAAATACAAAGTGATCAGCTCGTTGACTAAAACTGTTGCCCAACTATAGTGTAATGTTCTCTTGTAAAGATCGAGCCCTCTATGCGTTCTGTCCTTACTTTACAGTATAGCCTTGATGTAAACTTCCAAACCGACAATTGAACGGGTCATCCAGGCCGCCCCCTAGCCAATCTAGAAATAGAACCCTTCTACTGTATCTGACTTGATTTTATGCGACCTGTCAGGGTCTAAGTCGACAGAACATGCCAAACCGTTGTTTAAAGGAATTTCTTGATAAGGTGGTGGGAGTTTCTTCTCGAGCCGACAAGAGCACCATGGGCCCCCACTGTGTAAGTCATGGGATTTATCCCACCTCAGACATGCAATAACCCCTATTGCATTCCACTTAGATGTATCCTCGTGTAAAAAAACCTTTTGTATACCTTCATTTAGAAATTCCCATACTTCTTTATAGGTATAACTTGCCTCACCAGCCCGGACCTTCATAAAGAAATTCAGAATATCCTGGGGGGCAAGTACTCTCCTTTTTTCATAAGGGACCAGATTACCTTCGTTATCTAGCACCTTAGGCCTTCCCCATAGCCATGCGTGCGCCAGGATTGAGAGTAGCAGTTGACGTCGAGCACCGCGTAGCCTTTGTTCTTGTAATTTCGGTGCCTCGTTGGCGTCTTTTGATCCTATTGAGGAAAATAGCGCCGTTATAAGTTGAGAGACTTTCTGTGTATAGACTTGAACGGATCTTTCGTTAAGAACCTGGTGTGAGAACGAGCCATCCTCATTCAAAAATGTAGAATTATCAACCCATTCTTGACTTAGCTTGAGTTTCTCTAATTCATTAAGCTTCGTTATAGCAGAATGCTGTATTATTTCAGGTTCAAAGTAGATAGGCGCACAAAGCCTTTTGCGGAGATGCATATTCTTTGCTAAGGGTAGTGGAATGGAAAAGTGAGGATGCAAGCCTATTTTGCAAGAGGAAAAAGCGTGTCCCCTAAAGTGACCTCGTAATAAATAGTGGGAAGTTATGTCTTAGGGTCAAAAGTGGTAAGTACAGAGTTTGGGTTAAACAGATGCAGTTTTGGCTCATGGGAGGTTAGTGACAGGATGATCAGACGAGGCCATTGATCTTCGAGTTTCCAAGCCGTGATTGTGCTATTAGTGCTATTGAAGGGTAGGGGTCGTATCTGAGCTGCTGGTACACTGTTCATCCGCCACCTTTCGTCCATTTTCATTTTTGGCTGTCCTCAGCAAATTTTCAATGATGGCTTACTGATGCCAAACCCGCACCCTACTGTACTAGAATAGTCGCATGCTGCTGACAAAGGAAAGCCGAATACCTTGTCTGTAAGCATCTTACATGTAAGCGTGAGT
Source organism: Fusarium coicis (assembly GCA_013781345.1). NCBI lineage: Eukaryota > Fungi > Ascomycota > Sordariomycetes > Hypocreales > Nectriaceae > Fusarium > Fusarium coicis. The sequence goes on along the minus strand of JAAOAJ010000054.1, from coordinate 4,820 downwards.
ACGCCGCAAAGGACATTACAGCACTTGACTCTCGCACTTACAAAGCCTTGAGGGTCAGCTGACGTAGATAGAAGTATGTCTTGTCCCAGATCCAGTTTAAAGAAATTGTGTTGTTCTGCCACAAATCGCAAGCTGAAAACAAACAATGTCTACTTTTGAGCTCGATGACGAAGATAGAGATCACCACCTCAGTACTACCTTTCGAAAATTGCTACGACGTAAGGACGTCCACCCCACGACCAGTTTCTCTCATGGGCGTGCAGTACCGACTCCGCAGCTTCCTCAACAGGATATCGCAAAACAACAAACTGCTCGATATCGACGGTTTAGTAACGAATTAGACCTATTAGTATATGATGCTTTAACAGACACACGCAACACCGAGGAATTCCTGGCTTGGATCGAGCTCTCAAATGCCACCCCGGAACAGGTCTTGATGTCGCTTGATGACTTCCTCTACAAGAACAACAAGCCCGCCTGGGAAGTCATGTCGTATATTTTAAGGCCTGACGATAAGCCAAAAACCATCGTAAAGAAGTATAGAGATCTGCACTGCTGCATGATTGACCTAGCACAGCTCCTCCCAGGCACAGATGTTTCGACGGTGCCTCCGTCGTTGCACTCTCTTTGGCGTGTCTGGGCGTTCTGCATGATCTCGGTCCACGCCTTCATCGAAGGCAGGTCTATCGCCGACCAGACTGTTTGGCTACGAGGAACGAAGCATACCGGACCTCAGTGGATAGATGTGCAGAAGCAAGAATTGCAGTGGAAACTGGATCCCGAGAACGGTATATTTGCTCAAAGTAATTCTGGCCAAGATCATGTACAGAGAACACAAGATGTGAAAACAATGGTTGACATCTGGCTTCGCTTGGGCACAAGATGGAGTGAAGCCATACTAGGGAAGGGCTATAGGATTGTGGCCGCAGAAGATAAACTGATGTACATTCTCGCAAGGGAGACTGGCCCCATCGACCTCGTTAAAGTGCTCAGCCTAAATGAGCCGTCGCTTCATCGCCTTTCTTTCCGAAATGCCACTACGCAGTTCTTGGAAGAGGGGAACCATTCAGAGACGAAGAGGCTGAGCCTTCAATACACTAAGGGAGCTTCCCAGCGACTAAACATGCCAGCGGATTCTAGGGCAACCTCGGCTACTGGTTTTGTTGAGATGCGTTACAGCTCTTGATTTGACGTACATATCTTAGATAGTTCAATTAAACCTACATCTCTTACATCTTGCTCAGGTCTCCACTGCCTGTATATGGTAAAAACGCTGTCAGCAACTGTATCCCATTAGTAACTAAAGTGAGCACGTTTCCTATAAGCATAAACTCTACCCGGTATAAATGCCTTCTTCCGTCGTAGTTAATTCCTGACTGGTGCGTGTAGTGTTCTTTACCTTTACCGTTGGATTCACAGATCACCAACTTGGTACTCCTGGGTTGAGATTCACGAACTACTGCAGGCTCGCCAATCGAGACTTTGACTATCTGTCATGAGATGGATGATATATCTCTTCAAAAAGGCTGTTTCTGGCTTTGCGGGACAGGTGGTTCCTCTACATGATGATATCATTGACTTATATCGATCAGTGGATGACCTCAAGGCCCGATTGCAAGCCATAGAGATGTTGTTGGAAACAACGGCGCGGCAGGGGGATAGCACCGACCTTGTTGCTCACTCTGACTCTGACGCAGCTAGGAAGTCTCCAATGGCCCTTCAGTATGAACAACAGTTCGTCGCAACTACGACTCAGCGCGGCCAGAGGATGACAAGGCAGAACCCAGCACGTGCCCCCCGATCATCAGGATCAGGAACCGCGGCTGGAGCTTCGAGCCAGACCGCCATCAAGCGCACCAACTCCACTCAGCTTGTTCTGTCAATACCGCACCCACGCGCTACGGGCGCCAAGGCTATACGCTTCAAGCATGCCTTGCTAGAGAAGCCGATAAACCTAGTCAACGAATCCATTGCCGCACCTGGTCTGTGGCTACGAGCACTCAAGAGCATCTCACAGCTCTTTCTCTCGCAGTTCTCTGTCTTGGATGCCGCTGTCTACAACACCATATTTGGCCGGCAGAAGGTTCGGATCTTCCAGGCTTGCAAGAGACCCAAGACACCGGCGATTCTGGCTGTCACCGTCGGGTGGGTGGCCGGAGTCATCACAAGCGGCATAATATATCTCATCTATAACGTATATTGTCCCCCGCGCCTTTAAGCCTCTTCTTCCCCTAGGTTTCTAAGAAACTCCGAGCAGTCCGTAGAAGATGTCATGTTTCAGATAGACTTACATCAATGGCGCCGCTATTAGCATGTAGTGATAGATAAGCGCGATAATGGACAAGTGGATAAGGCTTATGATGAGGTGGAAGGACGTGGAGATAAGACCAGGGAGAGGCTCGTGGGGTCCAGTGTTGCGACAGACTTTGAGAGTTGGGCTTACCAGGAACAGCCGATTCCTCTAGAATGATGGGTAAGCTTGGTTGGGTAAGCTTCGGAGGGCCAAGCTTCGGTTGCGATATCAGGATGGCGATGAGGAACTTGGCCAGGTCATCTTGACCCTTGCTGCCTCTGTTAAGTTCGGGCCCTTGATTTACGTCCCTTCTTTAGGTTAGTCCCAGGGGGCCAAAGCAAAATTTGTGGCCTGACACCAATGTGTGTAATATCATGTGCCGGAGTCTTCCGTTATCCTTTGATTACTCCCCACCGGTTATCTTGCTTGCCCCGCCCCTTACAGCACCCTTGTTGATTACAGCATATAATACCGGGGGAGGTGGCCCGCGGCCCACGCAATCGGGCAGCTTGATTGTGTCATGTGAGAGTCTTGTCCTGCAGCTAGAGGAATCAGTGTGACAGAAGCAGGGCAGCCGCAGTATATTGAACAAGCATAAGCCAAGGAGTCGCCCCCTCTTAGTGATTAAGCAGGTTATCTAGATCTATGGAAGGATACATAGGAAATGTCTCTGTTTGAGGGACATACGCTTCCTTGGGGCTCGCATTCTGCCTGTTCTGTGAACAGTAAGGGCACTTGGGTTGCGGGCCAAGAGAGTGCTGGTCTCCACTGTCAGTCGTCAATCCTGACCAGTCTTGGATGGCAAAGAGTTCTGCCCAGCCAGCTGACTGGCTTAGCCAGGAGGGTAGGTCTGTGCTATTCTGAGGCAACCAATGCAAGTTGCACAATTCGCTGGTCCAGGGGTCCACCCAGGGAGGGGGTCCGCCATAGGCCACATTCTCTGGGATTGGAGACGTGCCGCAACCGGGGGTTAGGCCATTAGAAGGCGTAGGGTAGGGAGGCGATGAAAGTGACGATGACGATGAAATCGCGTAGCTGGTTGTAGTCAAAGCTTGAGAATCCACGTTAGCCTCATTTCTTCTCATTGTCAGACAAAGGGGGAATCAAGAGAACATGTAGAATTACATACCGTTCTTTTTTGTGCTCAAGCTGTTTTCTGTTTCCCGTGACTTATGATTTTTCTCGCCGTGAACTTGATCGTCTTGCGACTGTCTATTTCTATGCTTTTCTCGATATCGTTTCTGGGCCGCACGGTTTTGCAGCCTTCGCTTCTCCGATATTTCGCGTCTAGGCATCATGATTTTTGAGCCAAAAGAAAAAGAAGTTGAAAAGCATAAGGCGCTGTGTCATACAGACTCAATCTAGATTACCTAGGATTACACCAGAGGTTTCGCACTGTTGCTCTTTTTATACTTCGTTCTTGTCTAACTTGCAGCCATGTTGGGAACAAGTTGGTTGGTAAACATGTTGGTTGGTGACGGTGGTGAACCCGACAGTCTGGATAGCCAGCCAGGGTTGAGGAATGGGCAGGTAAGCGACAGAGCAGATTTGCAGGTATCATGGTAAAATCTTTGCATAGAAGCCGGGGTACAAAAACGCCCTCGATGGCCTGTGAGTTGTCCCCCTATCCATTGATGTTCATTTTTTGTATCGTGAAAATATTTAATGGTAGTGAGCCGTGCATTAGGATGTACTGTCTGTATATGATTTTCTCGAAGTGTAGGTCAGGTGACAGGATGAAGATGATGAGAAAGTCAAATGAAGAAAGTCTAGGCTGACATAGTCAATACCGGTTAACTTTGCATGGTACTCTGGAAAGATGAAACATCAATTAATGCATGTCCCTCGGCTAGGTTGCATTTTGTTTCCATATTTCGCCACTTGTCCGAGAGGCGGAGCATCTTCCGTTGAGCCGGAACTTCCACCTACTTTACTGGGTTTGGTGCTACCGTCAAACGTCCTTATCTACCGTCCGTGCATGCCTTGTGGGGAAATAATCCCGAAGACTGGCATGCGCCTACAGATTGCTGCTTATTATGCTACCATATGTACTCCGTATACGTCAAATATGGTCCAGGGTATCCGCTCACAAGAGCTCCCGGGTTACTGACCGGATCTACAACATTATCGGTTAATTGATTACCTCAAGCTGACCAATGAAAAATGTCTATGTTCAACCCAGTAGGCTCTGACCAAGCCTTACGACTCATCAGATGTCGGACAACCCCAGATGAGGGAATTTTGCCATTTTTCACTAGACGCGATAGGGAGTACTAAGAAAGAAGCTGTTGGCTGCAACATCAGCTCGGTAATGACGAATGTCTCGTGTGCCAGGATATGAGTCAAGCACGAATCATAATGTAGTGGAGCATGCTGTACGCGTGAGGCACGGACGATCAGGATCAGGGGAGCCAAGTCTTTGATAGCCGAAGATATCTGCCCCCCAATGCTTTTCCGGGGCGAAAGCCACCAGATACACGCACAAGACGTGACGTGAGTATCACTGGAGCAAATCTTATCCGAGCCC